>VXAV01006426.1:0-17236 GCA_013399715.1 Alectura lathami | reverse complement strand
CGCTCCGCTCCCGGCCCCGCCGGACAATAGCGCGCCCCGCGGCGGTGTGGGCGGGGCCCCGCCCTCCCCGCCTCTTTCCGCCAATCGCAGCGCGCCCCCAGAGCTCATTAGCATGAACCCCGCCTTTCCCCTTCGTTTGCATAGCGCGCCGCAAGCAGCCAATGGGAGGGGCGGGTTGCGGTGCTCATTGTAATAATTTATGCAGCGCGGGCACTATTACCCGCTGGCGGCCGCTGCGGCCCGCCCCGCGGAGCCGAGGCAGCCGCCCCACAGCCGCCCTACAACCGCCCGTTTATTGAAAAACTAAAGCCAAGCTCTGTGTATAAATACAATGACAGCGGCAGCGAGGCGCAAGGCATCCAGCTGCTCTCTGCGTGCTCGCCCTCCAGCCTTCCTCCCCCCGTCTGGCAACAAAATGACCGTGGGGACGTGGGGACAGCACCTCCCCACCTCCACCTTAGGGGACCTTTGCTCCGGGGGAACATGTGCTGAGTTCTGTCCATTCTCAGCCCGACAGGGGACATTTGGGGACAATCTGGGATTCTGCGTGCGCATGGCGGTGGAGCAGTAGGGGGGGGGGCACCGGTCCCCCGCGTCGCTTCCCGTGCCCGTCCGGGTGCCCCCAGCCTCGCTCGGGTCCTAAAGGGCAACGTTGAACTCTGTGACCAGGAAATCGATGTAGTCCTTCTCCTTCAGCTTGAAGGCCTCGGCGATGATGCGGGCGGCCTCCCGGTGCTCCTTGCCCCGCAGCCCTGTGCCGTTCACCTCCAGGATGACGTGGCCCACCTTCAGCTGCCCGCAGTTGTGTGCCGAGCCCCCGCGCTGCAGGGAGGGACAGGGTCAGCCCTGCCTTCCTGCTGCTTGAGTTCTGCCCCAAGCAAACAGCAGAGGAGACAGCTCCCCAGAGCAGAGCTGTGGGCCCAGCTTCCCAGCCCTCAGGGCTTTACCAAGCCACGGGGGGCAGAGGGGTGGGATATGAACTGAGCTCTCCCCATCCTCAGCCCGCCCTACCTGGATGGTGACGATGCGGGGCAGCGGCTGCCGTGTGTTTGCTCCGCCCTCGATGGCGATCCCCAGGGTCGGCGCGCTCTTGGACACTCGGATCAGGCATGAGGTGGGCTCCAGGAGCCCCGGCTGCGGACACAGGGCGGTGATGCTGAGGGGCTCGAGGCACCCCCTGCCCGCTGGGAGCATGCAGGGGCAGAAGGACAGACACTGCCCACGGTCGCTCTCTGGCTCCCACCAACCGCAGCCCAACCGTGGGCAGGTTGTGAAGGATGTGGGGAGGAGCAGAGCAGCCCTGAACCGCCTGCCAAGTCCCCCAGGGTCATGACCTGTGTCAGAAGCCACCTTCCCAGCCAGGGTGAGAGGTGACTTAAGCTACGGGACACTCCTGATTAAGATGTCCAGTCAGCGCCAGGAACTCTGCCATGTCCCAGCTGGCTGCTTGCTGGACCTGGGAGGGACTGGATTTACCCAGGATGGGGTAAATCAGCCCTACTACGCCTCTCTCAGCTGCTCCTGGCTCCCTTCCCAACAGCAAGCTGACTCAGCTCCTTAAACAAGAGGGAGAACAACCCCTCAAAGCGCACCGAGGGGCTGCAGCCTGCACGCAGAGTGAGCACAACTGGCCGAGCACAGCAGGACGAGGCGGTGGGGACCAGCACTGCCCTCTGGAAGCCCACCTCCCCCAGGCCCCGTCCCATGAGCACCCCGAGGCCCCCAGGACCCATCCTCACTGGCTTGGTGGCCCCTTCTGCTGCCCCCTCGCTCCTGGTGCCCTCCTTGAGGCTTCGGCTTTTCCCGGGGACCGGCTGCCGGCTCTTGTCCTTGCCGCTCATCTCCACCTCGCCGATGTCCACCCCGCTGTCCTCGCTCAGGGTCTGCCCGCTGTCCGACAGCTGGGAGAGCGTGGAGGCTGCGGAGGGATGCGGGCTGTTAGAGGGGAGGCTGGGCAGTGAGACTCTGCCTCCACCACCAAGGAGAGGGCATCTCACCCGTCCCCAGGGCTGGGCAGGTCCCCGGGGCTTGGACCTCATTTTAGAGCAGGGTTCTCAAGAGAATCCCTCTTGAAGAGCAGAGCACATGGATCAACACATGGCCTCAAAACTGGATCCAGGATCCAGCTTGGGTCATGAATTGGGATGGTGGGGGTGGGTGGTGAGCTCGGGGATCCTGCTGGAGTCACTGAGCCAGCCCAGGGCATTCCCCTCCAGCTCCCGGGAACACCAGGTTGGAGCTTTCTCCCCGTGAAGGAGAAGATGGGAAAATGGAGCCTCTGCCCCTGGAGATCAGTATAGGGAACATCTTTAGAGAGGTCTGAAGCCCTGGGAAACCATTCTTCTCAACAGAAGCATTGGGGTCCCACCACTGACGCCCCTCAAGCAGGATCCTGCCTGGGGCATGCACTCATCCCTTAGTTCCCTTCATTACCGTGAGATTAATGAATTGCAGTGGGCGGATGGTGCCACCGGAGGGCGACAGTGCCCCTCACAACAAAGTCCCACTGAGCCTGGACACCAACAGGGCACTTCTGGGGTGCTCGGGGTGTTGGCTGAAAGCAGAGCCCACCGTCCTGCCCCCCTCCCCAGCACCCCATGGCACCCAGCCTCCTCCCTCATATCCTCGGAAAAAAGCGGAAGGATAAATCCGACCCCAAAGCCCAGTGCCAGCACAGTGCTTTTGCTTCAACAAGCTGGAGTTGATGGGAAAACCCCAGAACTGCTCTTTTAAAACCCCACTGAAAGCACATTACACCAACCGCCAGAGCGAAGCCCACACGAGAAGGGAGCTGCAATCAGCTGCCCACGGGAGCTCGGTCTTCAAGCAAAGCTCAGCCCGGATGGCGTCGGGGGCCCGGGGAGGCATTGAGGAGCGCGCTGAGCATGTGCCCTGGGCTTCACAGCTCCTCCTGCGCTGCCAGGAGCCAGGGCTGAGGGCTCTGTCTCGGAGATTAGCACTGCTGCTGACAGATGTTGCCTCCTGCAGGACATGTTTCCCCACACCAGCCCAGCGACGGGACCTGCCCCCCGCACCCGTCCCCACAGCACACCCACCTCGGGCCTGCGGCAAGGGCCTCACTTCGTTGACGTCGGGCTCGCTGTTGGGCTGGTGCACCTCCACCATGATGAAGTGCTGGTTGGCCCCGGCCTGCGGGCTGCCCCGGCCGGGCGGCGGAGGTGCGGGGTGGGCCGGGGGCGGNTGGTCGGGGACTGCACCCTGGGGAAGGGGCCGATGGGGTGCTGGCTGAGCAAGGAGAGCTGGGCGTCCATTTGCCGCCGGGAGCTGCGCGGGGCCGGGGAAATGGTGGCATAGATAGCGCTCGGGGCAGACTCCTCGGTGGATGTGGTGGCAGTGGAGGTGACGCTGACCGTGTCCTTCTCGGAGTGGCTTGGGGGGGGCGTGGGGTTGCGGGGGGCCACGAAGAAGAGGCCAGACTGGGAGGACTCGGAGGAAGGGCGCTTGGGTTTGTCCTTCCCCGGGTTCCTGTGCTGGGCGGTGGAGGGGTCCAGCATCCGGGGGGCTGAGGGAGGAGGGGGAGGCTTGAAGTTGGGGGGCTCCTCCGGGAAGGACGAGAGGTCATCCTGCCAAAGCAAGAACAGAGCTGGTCACACTCCCGAGGCCTCTCACAGAGACTGTGGCTGAAGTAGCTGATTTTCACAGAACACCTTTCTGACAGCATCGTCAATAAGAATACGACCCAGAAATGAGGACAGTTAGAGGACAAACCACCCAACTTTTACCTGCTTCCTGTAAGCACAGATGCTACTCTTACCCAGAACCCTGAATCCTTCTTCCAAAGCAGTCTGATCACTTGACTTCAGTGACTGCAGAGGCACCACAGGTTGGTGATACAGCAAATATCACCGCGGCAACACTCCGAGTCACCAAGCACCACGGCACAGCAGCACGGCGTGCTGTCTTACCAGCGAGATGTCCGGCAGGGTGTTGATGCTGCTCTGCTGGCTGTCTCCACCTCCCTCCAGCTCTGATGTGTTCTGGAAAGGCAAAGGCAGGGAAAATCTGGTCACGGCAGCCACAAGCGACCACCAAAGTGCCGGCACGGCAGGGAACGTGCAGAGCAATAAAGGGCATTGCCCAAACCCCCTGCAAGTGTCCTTCACCCCATGGTTTTTATTTCCTGGGTGGTTCCCCTGGAGGATCACACAGCACACAAGCAAAGCAACTCAGCTGGGAAACTGCCTCCCGAAGCTAATGAAGTGCTCAAAGCACACTGTGCACCTGCAGCAGGGCAGCGTGCTCCTCTTAACCCAAATCTCACCTCCTTGTGCTTAATTTAGAGAGAGGGGAGGAAGGAGCTCTGAGGGCTGCAGTTTCAATAGCTGGATCTTTACAGGGAGAAGGGCAATGAAGAAGACAAAACTTGTCAGAGCTGTCAGTCTCATGCAAATAGACAGAAGCTGCTGCCACTGCCTCCTGTTTATGAGTCAAAATGTCATTAGAAAATGTCAGAACACGTCACAGCTCCAGGAATCAGGAAGGGAAATGGGAATCTGTCAGTCTGTCAGCACAGGGCCAGCTGTCAGTCAGCAGAGGATGTGGATACGGTCAGGCAGACAAACTGGCACCCAGGCTAAGTGTCAGTGGGGATGGTAGAACTGTAGGTGTGCAACGGAGGCTGGTGTGGAGCTCTCCCCTGTGAGCCATGCTTGGCCTGGACCTGAAAGAGACCAAACTGGTCCTGAGTCTGTCACAGAGCTGTGTCCCTGGCCAGACAAACAGAAAAAATCCAGTGTGCTGGAAGTCTGCAGCCTCCTCTCCCCAGCTCCTGATCCTGAGGCGGCTGCTGCTGCTCAGAGAGGGCTGACTGCGTTCCCATCACGTTCACGGGGCTGTTTGCTCATCTGCGCTGGAACGGGCAGGGTACAGTTTGTGTTTAACTGCATGTTATTTATTGCAGGATAAACATCTGATTAGTAGAAAAGCTGGTGCCTCTGCATTTTGCCCATCTGCTGGAGGCTGCTGCTGCGCCTGTAAGATGTTAGCGTCCCAAAATAGACACGGGAGACAATTAAAAGCATTAGAGAAGCAGCAAATACATTGATGCAAAGTGCTTTTATCTCTGTGGCTTCAGAAGGAACCCTGGAGACCGAGAGCTAAAAGAAATGGCTTGTTCTGAGAGCGACAGGGAAAGCACTAGCCTGCAAAGTCTGCTCCTTCCTCTGACGAAGGCTGGTTTCATCACCAATTCAATCCAACGTAAAGGCAAGTGGCTTGTGATAGAGAAAACCTCCCTGTTGGGTTACTGACCCAGCTGCGGCAAGCCAGGGCTGAGATCTGGCACAGCAACAGAACCATCAGGCTTCGGCCAGATCTGATGCACCACAGCACTGTGCAAATCCAAGCTCTGGCACAAAGGATGGGAGACAGACAGCACACACCCCAGGCTGGAGGAGGAGGCAGGTAGGGCTATTTCATGAGCAGCCTACCTTTATGTTGACTACAGTGATCAAGAACTGTTCCCACAAGCCCAGAAGGACCACGCTGGCTTGAGTCCCCGGTAAAAGGGCAATGGCAGGGCTGACCAGCTTGGGGGTGAATTTGCTCGGGGCTGTGCACATGCCAGCAGCAGGACTTCAGACTGCACTGAAGTGCCAATGAGCGTAAAAAGCTCAAGTGCCATCACGTCTCTGTGTGACACCAAGGAGCAGAGATGCTCAGCTGGACAGGGCCACACAGTGCTGGGTAAACTGCCCCGAAGTGCAGCGGCGTGCCCACCGTAGAGCTCCCTCCCGTCACCGCTCCAGAGAAAGCCGTCCTGCAGAAAGCTGCCCAAGCATCACCCTCTCCAGCTGCCAGTGCTGCCCACAGCCTTCAGTCCAGCCAAAAGCTTACACTGCATGCTCAGGGAGGGGAGCCCAGGCAGCAATGGTGGCACTTCTGCATCATCCTGGCCACCTTCGGGAGGATCCCATCTACGTCCTGCCACTGAACCCAGTGCCCATCACCGTGACATCAGGCAGCCCTGGTCCTGCTGCTCCAGCTCCGCACTCCCGATAGCCGGTGGCACCAACACTGCTCATCCTACCCAGGGCTGCTTCTGCTGAGGTGTGCATGCAGGAGCTGTGCTTTCCCACAAGGTCAGTACTTTGGGGGCAAAAGTGACTAAATAGAAATTGCACTTGGCTATAAGATGTGATGGCTTTTAAGCTGAGCACACCTGCTTTCAGGAATTGGCTATTTTAAGACTGTGCTTTCCTGGATCCCCCTTAAAGGACCTGTTGATGCCATGTGCCACTGCTCTGAAAAATAAGCAGCAGCATTTGCTGATGGGGCTGCTTCTTGCTACCGACTCTCTGCTCCCTCACCCCATCTGTCTCCTAGTATCTATAGAAACTGGAGGCCCTTCAGCCTCTCTGCAGGGTACAGGTGGGGGAATTTCGTCCTCCCCATCTTGTGCAGTCCGCAGGTGGGGCTGGAGAGCATCGTTCAGACAGGCAGCCAGTTTCCATTTGCAGATTAAGTGGTGGAGAAACCACTGCCTCCCTGGGGAATACAGATCAACCTTTAATTAACCTCACAGCTCCAAATGATTCCCTTGTTTTCCAGTTACTGCTAACGAGAGCTTTGCAGAGCTACACAGCCCAGCTCCCATAGGGCTTAGCTTTTGAATAACTGCAGCCGCCTGAGCAGCAGCCTGGCTTTCCTCCTCTCCTGCTCTCCCATGCATCTGCAGGGTCTGAGGATGGGTTTGGGGGACCCCGGAAGCCCAGGTTCTGCACTCTCTGGGGATGTGGAGACCATCTGCAGGATGCTAAGGAGGCTGTGGACTCTTGTGCCTGAGGTTCGCTTGCCAGAGAGAGGAACAGCTCAGGACTCCACACCGTCATCCTCTCCTCACTCTTGCTGCTGGTGACCAAAGACGGAGGCTACTGAATGAGCTGAGTTACTGCACTGCACCCAGTCCTGTCACTTCAGGGAGCTGGGAGCAAGCTGGCAGCACCTGTGGAGCGAGGCTCTGGGAGGAGAAGGCACTTCAATGGCAATGGATTTGCTAGGAGGCAGAGGAAAAACGAAATCAACAGGGATCTCAATTCTTCAATCCTAATAATGAGGTCTGGGGCAGGAGGCAGGGACAAAGGTAATGCTAAATCCCTTAAGGACTGCCTTGGTTGTAAGCAAATTAAGAATTCATCCTGCTCTGATCAGACAAGCTGCATCTCATTACTGCAGTCTACAATTAACCCCAGCTTTGCAGGTCTCATCTTGAGATGAAAATATTCAGTTTATAAGAGGTGACGATGATGCTCAGGCAGACAAACATCCAGTGGGTGGCACAATCAAACAAGGCTTTGTCTGGTCTCCGAGCACTCTTCAAGCATCCCACGGTAAAATCACTTTTTGTCATGGTCCTGATTGGCCCCATAGTGGCTGCTTTTGGGATGAGTTTACCCACCAACCCACGACGGGGGCCTGGTCTGGTGTCACTGACTTTGCCCACAAAACCAAAGAAACCGGTGTCCCATGGTTCGGGGCGTCTGTGATCTGGGAACATTACAGCTTTCCTCTTTGAGGCATAATTCCCAGAGGGATGTGGCTTTTGGGCCAGGCTCACAGCTATTGGAGGTCCAATTTCCCGGAGCTCTCAGCTCCACCACTGCCTTGTGCGCTTAACCCACTGACCCTGGGACTTGATCCCAGACAGCCACAGGAATCAGCAAGGCGCTCTTTACAACGAGCCACGCTGCAGGGCACGAGCAGGCAGCTCTTCTCAGCCTCCTCCCAGCCAAGAGTTCTTTAATTACAGGGATATTGGAGGCTCTGAAATATGTGTAAGGATTTCTCCAAGGCTGAGCACACACCGTGTGAGCACACTGAGCTTTCCTGCACAGATGTTTGCACACCCAAGGTCTGTAAGGAGAACTCCCAGTCCCTGAGGACGTGACATGATGCGACCAGCCCAGTGGTACTTAGCCAGGGTGCCTGTACAGGGAGACAGTGCAACAGAGCAGGCACAAAAGGACCACGAGACAGGAAGGACAGCCTGCAGTGCCTCAGACATCAGTGCTGTTGGTTCTGCCAAAACCGAGCCTCGAGCTGCCAGTGGCACTTGAGGCTTTAGGACAAGCAGGGCACTGGCACCAGCTGGGTTTGGTGCACAGCTGAGCCTTGCCGCACTGAAGCGCTGAGACCTGCATCCTTGCTGCCGAGCCAGGGAAAGGGGCTTGGGAATGGCTCAGCAGAGCCATGGGAAGGAAAAGCAGAGCTGGGGGAAACGACGTGGCTGCTGACGTGGCCCAGACGCATGCAGGTCCCTGGAAGGGTCTGTCCCCCGCCTCCCGCACACACTCGCAGCCCGTCTGCTATGGCAACCGCAGCACTCGAGCTCCCCGCAGCCCCTACCTCCATCAGGTCTATTAGCCACAAGAGCCGCTCCTGGGGACGTGCGAGGGGAAAAGCAGATTAAAACAAGCATAAAAGCGAAAACATCACATCAGGGAGGATGCAGAACAAATAAGCGAGACGAGCAAATCCTGGCACAATGCATCCCTCCTCCCGCAAGCCCACCCTGCAGAATCCACATCCAGCTGCATCCCATGCAGAACATGAAGCAGAACTAAGTTTGTGAGCTCTGTGCCTCTTCCCTCCCTCCTGCTAGCTGAGATAAGTGCCTATCCACCTAAAGCCCCTCACCTGGTAGTTGTTTACACCACTCCTTGCTAAAACATCTCGGTGTCAGTGTTCTCAGCACCTCAATCACAGCTGCAGGTGCGTCTGTTCTCATGTCCATGCTCACAGGACACGGGAAGAGAAGCCACACTGCCAGAGTAGCAGGGATATGTGTCCTTGCACACTGGAAGGCTTGTGTGGAAGTTCCAGCAAACAGCAAGCTCCAAAGGCTTGCTGGAAGTTCCAGCAAACAGGGATAGGGAGGTAGCGTCCGCCCCGGTATCCCCTGCTGACCGCCGTGCCATGGCTCTTGGTCTGGGCCAAGTGGCATCACAGAGTGGGAGGCTCACCTGAAGCACGTGGGACAGCCTGGGCATGTGGCTAGCTGGGACCTGGGTGTCACCCAGACAGCTCTGGGTCAGCTCTCTGATTCTCTGGGGAAAGATCTCTCCAGCAAGCCTTTGGAGAGCAGCGTGAGAATCACCCTGCTCATCCCAATCCAGACAGGACCTTGCTATA
This sequence comes from Alectura lathami, assembly GCA_013399715.1. Taxonomy (NCBI): domain Eukaryota; kingdom Metazoa; phylum Chordata; class Aves; order Galliformes; family Megapodiidae; genus Alectura; species Alectura lathami. The sequence continues at coordinate 8,086 of VXAV01006426.1, read as the reverse complement.
ATCAATCCTGAACATGGCAATCCATCCTCTGGGTGTTTCTGAAGTCAACAGGACAAAATCACAGCTCTGATGCTCTGAAACTCTCCAGGGCCTCCTGGGAGGCTGCATCAAACTGCAGAGAAAGATTCAGCCCTCGGAAAGCCTCCTGCCTCTGCCTGCTGGCTGTGTTGCCCGGGCCTCTACAGCACAATCCCACCCACCCCGAACGTGGGCCGGTCTGCTTGCTGCCAAACTAGCAGAAAGCGCAGCATAATCTGCTCTTTTCAAGAAGGTTTTAATTTCCAAGGTTGCTAATGCATTTACGATGAAAGGCATTTTATGGCTAGGAAATTAATTTTGAGCCTGTGTGCTGGCACACTCTGAGGTGATTATGATAACTTAATTAGATGGTGCATGCAACGACGGCCTGGCAGCGAGACGTGGGAGTGCTGCTGCTTAGTGCTGGGGAGTGGGCAGAGGCTGGGACAGGATGCAGCTGGCCTGGATGCTGCAGCCCCACTGAGACAGGAGCAGGCAGCCAGCCCCTTTGAGGAGGTGACTTAGGAGTGACAGCAAAAGCTGGGAAATTGGGGCAGGCATGGGGTGACAGCGGCACACCGCTGGCATTTCTGCGTGGCTGCATCCCGCACTGCACAGTGGCGGTTCTGGATGGAAAGCAGACTTGCTGCCTCCCTGAGGACAAAGCAATGCTCAGCCCCCACGCAAAGCATGGGGCATCTCATCTCAGGGGCATGGAGGTACCAACCGCATGCTGTAATGTCACCTTACTGTCCCTGCACTCCTCCTCTCCCCTGCACTCCCACTCCCTGACTCCCTGCAGCTCACCCAGCTGTGTTAGCCCCCATCTCTCTGCTGCCAAGCAAAAGGTCTCTCAGAGCAAGGCTGTGTTTTCAAAGCCAGCAAAAATCATCACTTTCCTGCCACTCTAGGACACTGACTGGTTTTCCCCTGCCTATAAAAGCAGGAGTGCTGTGATATAGCCTGCACTCAGGAGAAATGACCCCCTCACAACTCGTCAGGGCATAAGGAGAGCTTTGGAGGAGCCTACCAGGGAAGCAGACTTCATGCTGGGGGAATGCCTTCATAGCACTTGAGGGAAGTGAGTTTGCTGTAGGGCTGCCAGGAGCAGGGGCTGAAAGAAGAAGGAACAGCTAGAAGAGACTTACCCGGGCTGAGCTGACAGTTGTGGAGGTGAAGTGGCTGCTAGAGGAAGAGACGGTGTCACTGTAGGACATCATGGAGTAGGAGTCAGTGCCAGTGCTGGGCCCCGAGGGCTGCCGGGCCTTCATGGACTCGATCTCCCTCTTCAGCACCAGGTTGTCGAAGCGGTCGAGGTCTTGCGGGGAGATCACACCCCGCACCTCTGAGAGCAGCGAGAACTGGGCCAGGCAGACAGACAACCAGAGAGAGCTTGGAGCATGACCACACTCCCGGCCCATGAACACCCTCCCAGCCCGATCAGCAGTGGTAATGGGACATGCCGGCTGGTAAAGCACGAGGAGGTTTCATCTTAAGCTTTACCAGAAGCTACCACTGAACACCAACGTGCATCTCCCATAACGTCCTGCCTCTAGAATTTGCTCTCACACCCTCACCCTTGACCCTGTGCAGACTGGAGGTTCCAGTGGCGATGGCTTTGCTCAGTGCTCTGGGTGGAAGCAGTCCCTGACCCTGGCGCAGGGCTCACCTTAGCATGCGTGTTGAGCAGCTCGAAGAGCGCCATGACCAGAGCATCCACGGAGATGTTGCCCTCCTTGTACTCGTCCAGGTAGTAGCCCATGGTGGCCCGCTCCTGCTCGTTCAGCAGGTGCCGTGCCTGCTCCTCCAGCATGACTCGGGTCTGGTTCACGATGCTGCTCAGCGTCACCTGCGAGCCTGCCAGGCCGCGGTAAAACACGGGCTGCAGAACAAGACAGGAGATTGAATGTGGCCTGGGATGCTGAGAAGTCAGCTGCTGAAAGCAGCACGATCAGGGCCCCGAACTGCCTGAGCTGTCTGCGTTTCATGTCACCTGTGGCCATGCTGGAACGCAGGACAGGAATTGGGATGCCTTGGTTACCTCAAGGAGCCACCAGCACAGCCACCTGCTTAGTGTCACCACTCGTCTGAGCAACTCAGCCAGGAGATTATGCAGCATCAGCTGAATAAACAAAGCAGCTTCCCAGCTCCACTCAGCAAGCACGGACACTGTCCCCTGAGCAGCCATTGATTGAACTGCAGGCTGTATTCCTCCCTGGCAGAGCTGGGGGAATTGGTGCCACGAGAGAGGGGCAGGCTTCCCTGTGTAAAATGCACAGGGAAAATCTGTCCTCGCTGCAAGCTCAAAGCCGACTCCAGTGAAGAAAGAGCCACCAACACTTAAAGGGGTCCCAGGGACATCTGGCTGCAGACATAAGGCTTTTTTCTTTGGGAGGGATTTCTAGCAGAGGAGGTCCTTTGCTGTCCCCCTCCCCGGCAATGTTAGCACAGTGTAGGGTTATGAAGCCAGGCAAGACCCCCACTATCCTGGGGACACAGAAAGGAGCTGAGGCTAGGGAACGTGTTTTGCCAAGCAAACAGCATAAAGTCATTATCAGTGCAAGCCACCTGTGAAACCTCACAGCTTCATTTCCGTTTACAAGGAACACGCTTTGCGCAGGGGTGTTGGGAGAAGGCAGGCTGCAGGCACAGCGCCAGGCAGGGCCCTGTCACCAGCTGGGGAAGCTCCGTGCCTGGCCCAGCTGTGCTTTGGGTGGGAGATCCCAGGAGCTGTCAGGGCCCAGAGGCAGGATCCCCACAGCCCTTGCCCACGTACAATCACTGCCCAGAAATGCGATCATCCCCAGGCTGGCAGGTGCCGGCTGTGCTGCAGAACTGGCCCACCAGCGTGCAGGAGGAGGGATTCCCTTACGCCCCTCTTTGTAGAAATAAAGCTGGCAAAAGTGAGATAGGCAGGAGAAAGGCTAGAGCTAGTGAAAAGGCAGCAGTCCTCATAAGTGAACATCCTTTTATCACCAGGAGCATACAGCCCTCCCTCTCGTGGGAAACAGGAGATGATGCCATTTTTCAGGAAGGGCTGCCATCTCTTACCCTGGCTGTCGCCTCTGCAGCATGATCGCCCACCGCCCTGCGAGGAGGGAGAAGATCAGTTAGCACTGAGCACTGCCTGCCCAACACTTGTCACCTGACGGGATCTGTTACACACCCTTCTTGTGCCTGTAAGCTCATGGGGGAAAGCTCTGAATGGCGCAGCAGCATGCTGTCCAGCCCTGACCCACCTCACAAATGCTGTTTTCTGAGCACCGGATATGGGGGCCACACATCTAAGCACCGGTGGTGCTCTCACAGAATCACAGAACCATAGAACAGTTGGGTTGGAAGGGACCATACAGCTCCCCCAACCCCTGCCAGTGGCTGGCTGCCACCCCCAGATCAGGCTGCCCAGGGCCCACCCAGCCTGGCCTTGAGCACCCCCAGGGATGGGGAACCCACAGCTGCTCTGGGCAGCCTGGGCCAGGGCCTCACCACCTTTGAGTAATGGATTTCCTCCTCACATCTGACCCAAATCTCCCCTCTTTTAGTATAGAGCCATTTCCCCTTGTCCTATCACTGTCTGCCCATGCAAAAAGTCACTCCCCCTCCTGTTTATCAGCTCCCTTTAAGTACTGGAAGGCTACAGTGTGGTCTCCTCACAGCCTTCTAGTCTCCAGGCTGAACACCCCCAGCTCCTTGCATCATAGCAGAGGTGCTCCAGCCCTCTGATTACCTTCATGGCCCTCCTCTGGACCCACTCCAGACAGAGACAGCTGGCAGATGCATCAGGCTGCCAGCATTTCACTGGCAGAGGATGTGCCGCTGCCCTACACGTCTGCACAGACCCTGTGGGAGCTCTGGGTTGGCAGCCCCACGCAGCGAGCCTGCAGGGGCTGTGCCAAGCACCTACCCCGCTGAGCTGACGAGGGTCTCTCCGATCTGGGAGCTCGCTATCCACCTGGTCTCGTCCACGGTGGTGCGGGCGTGGGGCAGCCTCCCGATGTCCTTCACCGTCATGATGAGGTGGCGGGAGGACTTGAGCAGCTTCACCGCCTCGTCGTGGGGGATGCTGAGGAAGCTCCTGCCGTTCACCTCCAGGATCTGGTCTCCTACCTGCACAGCAAAGATGGAGTGAGCCTGGCAGGCACCGCGGGTGCTACTGCTAGGAGCACGCCTTCCTCTCCCAGAGGGGAGGAGCTACCCAGACCACCCCACCACCGAACCAGGGCCACAGCAACAGGAGAGATAACAGAGATGAGGGAAAGGCTCCAAGTGCCGGTGGCTGGAGACCAAGCACTCAAGCTAACTGCCAGTCATGGACCAGGCTGTGAAGCCTAGAGGAGCCTATTTAGGATCCCAAGTCAGACCAGCCTGCCCAGTTGCCTCCTTTAACTGGATTTGCAGACCCACTTGGATAGGAACAACCCCCCAGAAATATACAGGCCTCCAGCTCCACTTCTTCCTGCTGAGCTGGGAGGCCAGGAACCGTCTGCAGAAGCTCCAAAGCTCAGATCTCTGTGTGTAGCACGGAGGGTTCATCCTGAGAGCCTTACCACAGCCCCCAGCTCTGTGCAAGCTGTGGGATCTGGGACAGCTGGGATTTCATCTCTCCTCTCCTCCCATTTCCTCCCCAGCTGCTCCCAAGAGCTTTCATTTTGCAGCCAGGGCCTTTGTTGTGTTCAGGAGCTTCCCGACAGCCTGGCCATGTTCAAGGCACAGCACTAATCTAGCATTTTCCCCTTTGTCCCAAGTCCTCTTTGCTTCTAGGGCATTCAGTGCACTTCTCACTGCCATATCAAAATTCACCCTGTTTCTGATAAGCCACCTCTTTGAAACTGCTCTTTCCTATCTTTGCTTAACCATAGGCTTCTGCTCAGCTCTGTCAAAACACAATCTTATTTTCTTCATGCTGCTACGCAAGCAGAACAAGACAGTGCTTTAAATAACTCACCCCATCTTGGAGGGGAGAAGAGGGAGGGGGAAGAGTTTCTGAGGCTGAAGTAATAACACTAAGAGTCAATATCAACTCTTCAGCTCAGTCCATCTCATTCTGCTGCTGACCTGAGGAAGCCTCAGAGGACTTCGCTGACTTCTCCAGACTCTTAAATCTACTCCAGCAAGATGTGGCTCACTGCTGCAAGCCCACCTCTGGTGGGCTGTGACCCTGCTGTCACCCAAGCTCCACCTAGCACTACTCAGAACTTTGTAGGGTTAAAACACCAGTCTTTAGGCTTAGCACAGCAAAGCTCAGCTCAACAACAGATCCAGCAACTGCTCCAGCACAGGGAGGAATCCAGCTGCTGCTCCCAGAACGTGCCAGAAACGTGCCCCTCTCTTACTCTGCAGCGCCACGCTCTCCGCCTTCCATTTCTGCCAGGTTTTTTGTAGTCCTGTGGCACCAGGGTAGAGCAAAGTTGGCTCACTGGCGAAGAAAACCACCATTATCTTGAATCATGCTCCTCCCCACAGCCCTCAATGGGAGACTGCAGCAGTTTAATTGTTATTACATTTTGCTTTGTTTTCTTTAGAAACAAGCCTTACAGAAAATTCCAGGTGCCTTTCAGGTGAGCTCTGGTCCTGCTCTCCTGAGGTGCACCCGGCCCTGCAGCCCCACCACAACGCCAAGGGCTCAGCTGAGGAAGGACCAGATGCAGCACTGGTCCCATCCACCGGGGATGGGAGGCTTTCCCTGGCCTGCTGCCAGCCTTGCTTCCAGGAACGAGCTGCAGCCACAGCCAGGGGCATCCAGCTCCTGCTGAGCTGATCCACAGAGACCAGGGACAGGGAGGGAGCCCAAAGGAAGGCAAGCCCCACATCCGCACCACCAGGCTCTCACCTTTGAGCTCTGCCAGTTTTAAGCCAGCAATCAGAGAACTGCTGGCCACCAGCAGAACAAGGAGGGTGAACTATGCAAGTGAGGGAACTGCCAAGAGAGATGCCCTCAGGTCACAGCGACCGCTGCCTCCCACAGCTCCTGAGCTCACTGGACAACCCACTGGGAGGGATTTTGCTGCTCACAGAAGGAGCAGCAGGCTCACTGCAGCACCGGAACAATGAAAACCCAAATTCAATTAGACAGTTTTATTGCAGTTATGAATCTTTAATAGTTTCCCATATCAGGGATTAAACTTTCATGATTTTTTTTTTTTCTTTTTGCTCAGGACAGTTACACAGATTTAATGAACCATTCTTCAGTTTCTCCCCTCAAAAGGGAGCCGAAAGGAAGCTGGTGAGCCCTCACCACATCAGGGAGACAAGAAGGAGCCTTGGATGAGCTGCCGTTTGTCCTTCACTGCTTTCCTATCACTTCTTCAAGTCCTCCACGGCTCCCTCCTCCCTCGGTTAGCACAAGACCACCTCTGCCTGGTGCTGCCTGAATACGAGGGGTGAGGATAACCAGCCACGAAGCACCTGGGGAAGAGAGCACCTCATGCAGGGGGAAAAAGACCTTGCAGAAGTATCTGCTGGTGAAGGGCAGATAAGAAATCACTGGGCAGTCCAACGACTGCAAATCAGGCTATCTAGATGATGTTAGGGCAGGAAAGGAGTTTTGCTTATTAACATAGATGATTTTCTTTTGCCTCCAAAAGTCAAGGACAGCTGGGAAGGTAACAGAAGGCTGCAGAGATGCAAATATAACATCTGTAAAAACAAATGTTAACTGTCGAATCGTTTGCTGCATGCACAGCTCCTGACCATCACAGAATAAAAGAAGAATTAGACACAAAAAAGCTCTTTTAGAACCTACAGAAAAGCTACTGCCCTGAATGCTTCAGGGACAAGTTTTCAGCGGTGCTCAGCAGCTGTTGGGCAGACCTGCTGGGTGTCTAACATCTCCTGAAGATGGGATTATTCTAATTTTCTACAGGAAAACCCATCCTGAGATGCAGGGATGGGTTATAGCATGTGAAAGGTGGCAGACCGCAGATCAGAAACCAAGTTTAGAAATAACCACCTCAGCGATGGGCCCGGCCCCTTCTCCTTCTGGAGACGGGCAGGACAGCACCAGAAATAGGTGCAGCTGAGAGAAGCCTAATGGAGTTATTAGGACAAGGGTTCTGCTCTCCTGAAACCTCTTCAAAATAATAAAAACTGGCTCTGGAAGAAATTCAGTCACTTGGATAGAAACCTAGGCTAGATGACACCAAATTGAGCTGGGAATAACAGGGCTAATGGGATGCCAAGCAGTTTGGCACTAGCACCAGTCTTATTAATGCCACTGATGTGCCAGAAGAGAGGTTAAATTACGCTCACAAACAGCACTGAAGTGGAAGTAATCTCACTCTAGCACGAATAATTAAAGGAAGCAGACCTTAAGAAATTAAAAATATGGGCAGGAAAACGTATGAATCAATTTGCAAACGGCTGAACAGAGACTCGCAGGAAAATAAGGAGGCATTGCTCTGAGGGAAGCAGGTCAGGGCAGATGAACCATGTCACATGGGGCCAACACAGCCTGCTAGAAGGATCAGGAGCAGATCTGGGAGCAGGACAGGAGAGCAGCAGGTGCCAAGGGCTGTCTGAAAACATGTTTTTCTCCCCAGCCACCTTGCAATACAAATACAAAGAGCAAAGCAAACACGGGCTGGAAACTAAAAGCAAGGGGAGCTGCCTGCTGGGGCAGCCAGTGGTTTCAGTGCTGCTTGCCTCCAGCAGAGGGGGATTTAAGCAGCAACAGCTGTCCCCAGATAGAGGACATCGCTGGAAGGAGCGCCCCACACAGCCCTGCACACCACAGCCACACACCTCCTCCCTGCATTTCTCACTGTGCAGCTCACTCCCTGTGAGGCTCTTGCTCTATTTTGCAGTATCTTCATCTGTCTGGACCTCGAAATGCAGCCAGTGCTCAAGAGGCAGCTTCGTGAATGCCACTGATGATGTAAAAATCATTCATTTTTTATTTATAGTCTGTTTTTCTCTCCTTCTCTCGTATATGGATATATATGGATTGTGGTAGCCTTTTTCTACTCCAGCCTTTGTGCTGCAAACTCAATATTGAGTTCTTTGTTCAAAGAAAACTACTTGCAATCTGCTATTTCTGATGTAAAGGTCAAGGAGAGGGGAAAAAAAAAAA
>VXAV01006425.1:0-41514 GCA_013399715.1 Alectura lathami | reverse complement strand
AAAAAAAAAAAATAATAAAAAAAATAGAGAGTTGAGTTTGAATGCAACATAGATTTAATGACAGGTAAATACAGTACACATTTTGTGAGGGCAGTCACAGAGCGCGCAGGACATTTCCCTGTGAGCTCAGTGCAGCCCAGCAGCAGGAGACGTCAGCTCTTCAGAAGTAACCACAGANCCACAGTTGCCACCGACAGACCTCCGGTACCCTGAGTAGCGTCCTCCCCCGCAGGAGCCTCCTCCATAGGAGCTGCCACCTCCATAGGAGCCTCCAAAGCCACCTCCATAGGAACCTCCATAGCCACCTCCGTAGCAGCTCCTGGAGCCGAAGGATCTTCTGCCTCCGTAGGAGCCCCCGGAGCCAAATGACCTCCCCCCTCCGTAAGAGCCCCCTATGCCCCCACCATAGGAGCTGCCCCCTCCATAGGAGCCCCCTATGCCTCCACCATAGGAGCTGCCCCCTCCGTAGGAGCCCCCGATGCCCCCACCATAGGAGCTGCCCCCTCCGTAGGAGCCACCAGAACCAAAGGAGCCCCCTGATTCACCAGAGCCCAGCGCCCCTGAGAACCCCCCGATGGATGATGGGAACGAGGTGCCCACGATGCTCTCCTGGGGGCAGGAGCTGAGGATGGGGCCCGGGAAGGTGATGACCACGGGTGGGGGGTAGACGACAGCTCTGGAGTCCCCGCAGGAGGTGACGCAGGGCTGGCTGCAGACGTCAGCGTAGGGCTGCGGGCAGGTCACCTCGCAGGGCGGGAAGCATCTGCTGCTCAACAGCTGTCCCGAGGACATCTTCGGTGATGCAGGTACAGCTGCAGCAGAGATTAAGGAGTTAAAAAAAGCACGTGCCTGCAGCTCTGTGTCTTTACACAAGCTCCGTGATGACACAAGCTGTGAGTTTCCTGCTAGAATAAATTATTTCCTTATATTATTGGAATTACTTTTATTATCTGTCTTTCATCCAGCCTGAAGTATTATTACTCAGGATGGTTAAATCTAAATAATGCAGACCCAAATGCAGTCCAGTGTATCTGCCAGAGAGGAATAGATCTTTACAAAGCACCTCCCTCCTGCTTTTCTCTGTCTAGTATTCCACCACCTGTTCTGTTAGGAACAAACTTCTACTTCACTGATGTCAGCTAATGGATTCCTCTGGGAACAGAGCTGGCATAACATGCTGTAACAAGCCAAAATAACTGAGGTTCTTGCTTCTATATTTACATATACACACATTTTAAATACTGCCAAGCTGGAAGTTGTAACCTTATCAAGTTAAAAGGATTTCCCTGACCCCTTCCCTTTGTGGTTTGGAAGACAACAGCCTCACATTTTAAAACTTTTATCTGCCAGTGGCTAGAGTTCAATGGCTACAAGAGTCGTGATGTTTAGCAAACCTGACATTGCTGAGCATCGCAGAGTACTGACACAGAGTTCATCCCCCAGTTAGGTGACAGCAACACCTCAGGATCAAAAAGGAGCTTCAGAAGCAGCAGTACTTACCAGGCTCACGGAGAAAACCTGATGAAGTGAAGTCGTTGGTGAACCTGGAAGAAATGCAGCGTTTTTATACAGCCCTTCCTACTGCCACCAGGATATGCAACACGCTGCTGCGCATGGGACGTAATGGTTAGCCAGCAAAGCATTTTGCTGTATAAGCGACTTCTAATTGTAATAATTGGCCTGATAACTGATAATGGTTAGTTAAGCAGCCCCACATCATACTGTATACTCAACACACCCTTTGTCTTACTCTAATCCTTAAATCGTTTTTATATTCATTTTTTATGACAAGTGCCATCTCCTGACCTCATTTGAAGTGTGATGGCCGTAAATGGAGCTCGGTTTGCTTAGCAAGGTGAAGGTGTCAGTCTTTTCCTTCAGCAAGATGAAGACACAAGTTTGGCTTTGTCAGGAGAAACATTTTCTGTTCTGCAGCTGATTCTGTTGAAATTCAGAATTGCAAATAGTTGGGAGAGTTGCAAATGTCATCTTTGCAGCTCCTCAAATGGGGCAGGTCAGTTTTCCTGCGTAATATTACATCCAAATAACTGCTTACGGAGGTGCTTAATCAAATGTGCAGCCTCATCCAAATAACTACAAGGAAGCACTGTGTGAGAACATTTAATATGTTTATTGTCTTCCTTCTCCTATTCTCACCTTTCAGGACAGCTGTGATAATCTAGCAAGAGAAACCTTTTGATTAATAAAGACTTTTTGGACATGGAATGGATGCATGTGGAGTGTGTCTAGAGATTATTTAAACTAAACTGAAATGTAACAATCTTAAGAATGGAAAAAACTCTTCTTTTCTCACACGGATACCACACCAGTATTTGTGGAACAGTGCTTGAAAGTGTTATGTATCAGTGGCCAAGGATAAGAGTCTACAAATAGGAAGAGACCTCTTCAAGCAAAATTTCCTTTGCCAATAACCAGCAACACGGGGACATCATTAGGCGTAATCAGCCTTTTTGTGGGGTTGTAAGAAGCAGCACATGGATGCATGCCAGCAACATCAACCATCCAACTTAAATGTTTTGTTTCTAAGTCAAAGCAATCTGAAGTAATTGCAGACTTTGTCTCTCAGTCACAGCTGTGGGAAGAAAGCAACCACAGACTATCTGGAACTAATTGCTTGGGTTTCCAGCCTGTTCCACTTGTCACACGATGTTTAATGTTTCCATCACTGATTTCCAGTGTTTTCAAACAGCATTAGAAAATAGAGCACAAGGAGCTTATACAGTTAAAACCTTGCATCAGAATGCAAACAAGTCCTGTCAGGCATCAGTGGGCAGCTCTTGATCTGACAGTTTTTGCTAGTCAGCAGTTCTTCATTAACTCCTCACCTCACGTCAGTCTTCAGCAGTTGAGAAATACCAATTTACCTGAGGGACCCTGGGCACTGCCCTCTGCTACTTCCCTGGTGAGTGGTGGCATTCTGTTCACCACCCAACTCTTTCCAGAGCTGAAGAAGAAAAACAGAGTATTGTGTATAAAAGCAGGTTATCAGCTTTATATAATCATTAGATATATCATGGAATCATTCCCAATTCAACTCCAGTGAGGGCCAGGGGCAGCACCAGCTGCCAGGTGGATTTGTTGTGGTCAGAGAATAAAATAAACCATACACCTATTCTTGTAAAATGCTTGTAACATGACTTGGAGCTGAGAATAAAGTTGTGATCACATCACTTAGGAGAACAATTAGAACAATTAAAGGAATAATCCATACAGCAAAACATAGTTTGGCAATACGTAGGCAGCTCTTGCACAAAGCGTGGCTCACATCCTACTGGTGGTCTGGACAGGGATATAAATACCAGTACTCCGAGCGCTTCAGTCACATCAGCAGCCGCTCTTCGTCTACACTTCTCTAGACCTGGTGAGTTGGATCTCCTTCCTTCTCTTTAGTAAGCATTAGGAAAATAATTTCTGCACTTATCTGAGGACATAGACTTCTACAGAAAGTGTGGTGCTAAGCGATGTTGTTTGCCTCTAGTTTTCTGAGACTTTTTAATGTATGTGTTTGTGGATATGGATTAATTATAAGACTGAATTCTCCTAGGCACTCAGACCAATCCAAAGCTGTCAACCAGCTCCAGAGCTGCAAATTATAACCCAAAAAAAATCCAAAGGATGATCTGTTTCCAAAGACACAGGTTTTAGCTCTGCTTTCTGTGATTATCAATATTTATAGAGCAGCACAAAGTTGAGAAGTACGAGCTGTTAGCTCATGCATGTGCAGAAAAACGTGCAAGGCAGATGAACCTGAACCTTTCTAAATTCTCTTCTTTCACCCTTTTTCCATGATGACAGACCTCAGAGCTGCAAGCTTTTTTCCCCTCCAGTTTTAATCTCCTTTCTGTCCTGCTGCAGGTGTGCCTGCATCACAGAAGATGTCTTCAGGACAGCTGTTGAGCAGCAGATGCTCCTCACCCTGCGAGGTGACCTGCCCGCAGCCCTACGCTGACGTCTGCAGCCAGCCCTGCGTCACCTCCTGCGGGGACTCCAGAGCTGTCGTCTACCCCCCACCCGTGGTCATCACCTTCCCGGGCCCCATCCTCAGCTCCTGCCCCCAGGAGAGCATCGTGGGCACCTCGTTCCCATCATCCATCGGGGGGTTCTCAGGGGCGCTGGGCTCTGGTGAATCAGGGGGCTCCTACGGAGGGGGCAGTTCCTATGGAGGGGGCTCCTACGGAGGGGGCAGCTCCTATGGAAGGGGCTCCTACGGAGGGGGCAGCTCCTATGGAAGGGGCTCCTGGGGAGGGGGCAGCTCCTATGGAGGAGGCATAGGGGGCTCCTATGGAGGGGGCAGCTCCTATGGTGGAGGCATAGGGGGCTCCTACGGAGGGGGCAGCTCCTATGGTGGGGGCATAGGGGGCTCCTACGGAGGGGGTAGGTCATTTGGCTACGGGGGCTCCTACGGAGGCAGAAGATCCTTCGGCTCCAGGAGCTGCTACGGAGGTGGCTATGGAGGTTCCTATGGAGGTGGCTTTGGAGGCTCCTATGGAGGTGGCAGCTCCTATGGAGGGGGTTCCTGCGGGGGAGGACGCTACTCAGGGTACCGGAGGTCTGTCGGTGGCAGCTGTGGTTACTTCTGAAGAGCTGACGTCTCCTGCTGCTGGGCTGCACTGAGCTCACAGGGAAATGTCCTGCGCGCTCTGTGACTGCTCTCACCAAACATGCGCTGTACCTAACTGTCATTAAATCTGTGTTGCATCAGTACTTTTGCCTAAAGTTTTCTTTTTCACCTAGAAGCCTCTTTGATTATGAAGCACGTTGTCATGCAGCTGACTGACAGCTGAACAATTTTTACCTTAAATCTTTCAGAGAAAAATCTTTTTTTTCCTCTCTCAAGAAAAAAAAATCATTTATTTTTCTTATTGCTATTTTCATCTTAACTTCAACAAGGATATGTTAGATTTTCAAAGCAGAACCAGGAACCCACGACAGTCATATTCTATGTTCTGCATCTGCTAATAGACCCCACGTTTCAGTTCATCCTTCATGATTGCCCAAACACGAATGATTTTATAGTTCAACATGAAGCATTAAAAGGAAACAATGAATCTTTGCTTGGCTCTTGATCTCAGCCATACATATTCCACGTAACTTCAGTCATATGCAGTAGAGTCAGGATTAAACATACCTTTAGCATTCGGTAGACTTGGAAATTCACCTGTCACTTTCTGTGCATTTCTGCTCCCAGAAATAACTGCACAAAGCAACAAAACAAGGCATTATTTCTTAGTCTCCTGTTGCTCATCACTTACGAAACTCTTGCGCACTGCTTTGATCTGAAATCAATTACGTTGTCTTATAAACACAGCCCTCTGATAAGCAATAGTAAAAGGAAATTCCTAAATTGCTTCTTCAATTTTTACTGCTAAATCAAGGTGGCAAACCTCAGAAATCGATTAAGACTTATGTGGCTGAATTTCTTTTTAAGTGTGACATTTTAGTCCTCATCCCTAATTTGACAAGAAATTAAATAGCAGCACTGATGGGAAATGATTTATCTAAGAGTTGTCTGTAGCAAGAGACTTCTGCTCATTACCTGTTCCTCCATCAGCACAAAGTATTGAGTCATCAGCTTCAGAAACCTCTGCGCCCCACAGAGATGCAACACTGACCTGCTTTGCATGCTTAATTTTGAATGCCTCATTCAACTATCCATTTTCACAACACTTTTAGTACTTAAGCAATTACTATCATATTACCATAAAAATACATAATTATTACTCACAGGCTACATTAAAAGCTCTAGGAAGCCTAAGGATCTAGTGGAAAGGGTAGGACCAAAACCAAAAGAAAAACTGAACGCAATTTGATTTTAAAACACAAGGGAAAGAGGATACACTGCAGGATGAGATATCAGCACAACAGGAAGCAAAAACATCCTCACTCCCAGGCACAGCACTCACTGCCTATGAAGAGTTCATTTTCCACCAGCTGCTCTTCTCCTGTCACAGTTTTATTGACAATCCCTGTGTCAGGCCTTTCCGATTAGTGGTTTTTTGGTGGTTCTTTTTTTCACATTGGCATAATGACAATAGGGATCTATAATCATAAGGTGATTAGCAGAAGCTGTCATTAATAAAACCAAGCTGACAAGAGGCGTGGGCCTGCTTCTCAGAGGTATCGAGCAAGGGAGGCTCCCACTGACGCAAAGGCTTTTCACCACCCCCAGAAACCAGCCCCAGCTGCAGGCTCAGACCGTGTGTTTTCACCTCCTTGGTCAGTGTGAGGTCTGCAGGGGTCTGGCTGTCTTGAAAAGAGCCACAGTCAGTGCCACAAGGCACCGAGCACAAAATCCAAAAGTGAGCCTTGGTTCATACTTGGGTAAAATAATTCAGGGGGCTCCATTTAAAGGAGATGTCATGTGCCACTTCTGTCCTGTCTATCTGCTTTTTGGAAGACTTCCCCAGGGCCTTGTCCTGGCCAGTGCTCTAGAATAATTCAAGAGGCCTGATTCTGCCGTGGTGCTGGATCAGCTCAGTCTGTAGAGTACAAGTGGGGATGCAAAGAATGCTGACTCCCCCATCAAAGGTGATGCAACAATTCCATTTGGGAGCTTTTGTGCCTGAACCCAAGGCCTGCAAACAAATTATGGGACTCACACATCAGTAAGCTGCCTTCCTGAAAGCCATTAAAGATAAGCATGCAGAGAGGTCAGCTCCTGTCTCCATCAGAATCATTAAGTAAGTTAAAACGAAAGGAAACTGCTGGGTGTTGGGTAGATGTCATTCAAAGTAATGCACTAATTACGAACTGAAAGGAAAACAATTACCAGGATTAGAATAATATATTTTTCTTGATAAATGACAAGAATTCAATTAACAATGGATGATCTCATATCCCTCCTATTGGCTAACAATGTATATAATAGGGTATGCAAGTAGGAAATCTTCTATCCTTCCAATTCCACTGATTTATTCTTCTGAGAAACAGGGTAAACCTGACTTCAATGCATGTTTTTTGTAGCTGTAGGACACTTAAAATTTATATATTGTTTTATCTTGTAAACTTGGGAAAGCTGAACAAAGAATAGTATAGGTGAAACACCTTTAGAAAAGGTGGGTTAAAGGGAGGAACAGGGTAAGGAAGAGCCTGTTCCCTTCCTCTGGAGATTTTCTTAGTTACAAGGAAAACTTCCTGTAGGTTTTCTTGGAAAAGAGAGTGAATGGGACTTTTCTAAGCAAGTAATTGTGTAAGGATCAGGTAACTTAGTTCTGGAGAACATTTACTGAGAGATTCAGAAGAATAAAAGATGTGGATGATGCAAAAAGGAAGAAGTGAGAAGCCTTAAAAAAGGGTCAATTAGGAAGAAAGTTGTGGGGAAAAATGAAGACTGGAAGAAAGGCTTGACTAGGATTTGATGAGCAAATCCCATCCTGCAGGGAAAGGATGAGGCGCACTGGGCTTGTAGTGGAAACCTGAGTGTAATGCTTTCCTGACTGCACGTTGTCTTTTCTAGATTCACCTCCGCTCCCCAGAAAAATGATGAACATCAGCTCCGAGTGCCTGCCCGCCTGCAAGGTGGCCTGCACGCAGCCGTAAGCCTGCAGCAGAAGCCTGGAGCCCTGCGTTACATCCTGTGGGGACTCAAGAGCTGTGGTGTTTGCCCCGCCAGTCGTCCTCACCTTCCCAGGCCCAACCCTTGCCAGCTGCTCCCAGGAGAGCATCGTGGGGACCTTCATCCCCCAGCCGTACGGTGCTGTGATCCAGTATGGCTCTGAGGAGCCCTACGTGGTGGGGGGTTCTGCTGGCATGTTGGGGAAGGGGGTCTCCTTTGGGTTTGGAGGATCCTCAGGGATAGGGGGCAGTTACAGCAAGCAGTCCTACAGAAGCCTCTGTGTATCCCACTTTGGAAGCTGTGGCTCCTTCTGGAGCAGTCTGAATCTGTCCCTGCAGACCATGCGTCGACCTAGGAGATGAGTGTGCAAGCTCTGAGCCTGCAGCTGGAGCTGGTTTCTGGAGTCAGCGTAAAACCTTTGCATCAGTGGGAGCCTCCCTTGCTCGATACCTCTGAGAAGCAGGCCCACACCTCTTTTTCCCGTGTCATGCCTCATCTTCTATCAATAGCAGTTTCACATAAAGCCTTCTCTCCTTGAACTGTTATTAGCCTTGCACCATGTCCTTCCTGGTGGAGTGGAAATGTTTTGGTAGTTGAAAGTGGGATTTTGCTGCCAGGATTTCAGCTTTACTTGTGAATTTTCTTTATTGTCTACATCGACCTTCTGGCTGCCTTTGGACTGTAAAACGGACCATTAATGAACTGCACTCTTCTGTTGCCCTTATTTCATGTCATATTGCAAGTCTTGTTGAATTATATCACTGGCTCCCTGGCTTTCATTTCCTCCCATTCTGCTTTGCAAACTAGGCTGAGTGAAACTGAACTCAGCAGGAGTCACAAGAGCAGGTGCAGCTCCACGCACATAAGAGGTGGTGGAACCCAACGCCCTAATACACAGCAGCACCGTCTCACTCTTCTTAGCATGTGGGAAAGTGTTTCTGCACTTTTTAGCAACTGAGCCCGGAAGGAGTCACTTCAGAATACTCATGAGAATTTGGGAACATTTTGGTAATGTAGTTTGTGGAGGATGAGTGGGAATTGTGCCCCTGCTGAGCTTCATGCACTTACACCTGCATCATGCTACGAGGATCAGAGCTAGTGCAACAGAGGTGAGCCAGAAGCATCCACATGACTTCAGTTTCATGGTTCACAAAAGAGGGTCACACCCCTCACACCATTCTTACCCAATAGTTTGAGGAATGAAACCCTGAGTACCAGGAGTGAAAATCGCTGGGGCATTGCTGCCTCAGTCTGGCTGTGCTGCACTAGAGCAAAGGCAGGCACAGCACCAGGGTCCCAAACCCCTTCAGTACTTTGGGACTCCTATGCATGTCTCCAGTCAGTATCTGAGAACACCCTGAGTTTTTATATCTATGTATTTATGTCTACATACTTATGTATTTATACCTATATACTTATATCTCAGTATTTTTCCTGAGATCTTTTGATTGAAATTCCTCTTTCCTCAGAAGGCTTGCAGACACAGGAGATATATATAAAAAAAAATTTATCTTTATTATTATTATTTGAACTTCTTAAAAATCAGATGTAAACTTGTGGTGGAGAAACATTTCTCAGGCAGTTCTGGCAGCATGAGACACTTCGGGAGCCTTAATTCTGACAACACCAGGGCATCCATCTAGCAGTTGCCTGAGGGATCCCACGGCAATGTTCCTAACAAGATCTGATCATTTCCTGAATAAATGCTCAAATTAAATCAACAAACCACAAGGATTAAGACAGCCAAAGGAAGACTGTGGATGTTATGCTTGGCACAGCTGCCCTTGCTCAGCCTACGCATGAGCCCTTTCATGTCACGAACAGCAACACAACCCAGCTGTCAGGGTGAATGTCTCAGCCAAGCTTCAAAGTCACCTTGGCTTTGAGCAGGAGCTGTACCAGACCACCTCCAGTGGTCCTTACAGCCTAAATTATTCTGTGATTCAGCTCTGTTTATTAGCATGTACATCAGAAAGGGGAAAGTACCTCTAAGGAAGAATATCTGACAAATGATATTGGCTGTAGATGATGATTAATACTTCCCTGGTGATAGCCATCAATGCATCAGAATTGATGCACAAGGTTAACTTCTTTCAGACTGGTTTGTAGCTAAGGAACTGCAGCAAAATGAAAGCCAGAAGCCCATGCTATGATGCAATAGAGTTTTAATACAAACAAGATGTGGAATACATTCTCATAGAATGAGGCAACACAGAGACAAAGAATGTAATTTCCATTTCAACAAGGACTACAATCAATCAGGCGTTCAGAGGAGCACAGGGCTCCCAGGCTGTTCTTCTTCCAGCAGACACTTTCACAGTCAGGTGTGTTAATTGTTTTGCCCTCTTCAGGTTCAGAAAGATCATAACATGAGCAAATGACAAAGTGAGGGATTTTAAGCCTTAGATAAAACACAGCGCGAAGAGATGCCAAGCAACCCCAGTTCCTGCTGACTGCAGCTGGAGCAGAGGCTGTTGGCCATGTCTGATTTCCAGGCCTATATGTCAACCATTAGTTTGCATCTCATCATTTCTTTAGACATGACTGTCTTACAGACTTAAAATGGCCCGCAGTTTCCATAGCGGTACCTAAAGTACCTGGAACAAAAGGGGAAATAATTTCTACCAAATCCTGAATAAAATGAGCTTCGGTAAAAGCTTCCACCACCACACGAGCCCTCCCCACCGTATGAGCCACCTCCCGCACCACCATAAGAGCCCCCAGAGCCGTGGGAAACAATCCCACCGGAGCCGCCTCCACCATAGGAACTGCCTCCGCCATAGGAGCCGCCTCCGCCATAGGAGCCGCCTCCGCCACAGGAGCCGCCTCCGCCATAGGAGCCGCCTCCGCCAATTTCAGGCAAGGCCGTTCCCACTAAGCTTTCCTGAGGACACGAGCTGATGATGGGTCCTGGGAACGTCACGACGACGGGTGGGGCATACACAATTGCTCTTGAATCTCCGCATGAGCTGACACACGGCTCGTTGTAGGAGTTGACGTATGGCTGTGGGCAAGTCACCTCGCACGGTGGGGCACAGCGGGAGCTAAGCATCTGGCCATAGGAAGACATCTTTCCAGAAGTGAAGTCAACCTGGAAAGCACAGAGTGCACTAGTCTGGTAGCTACAACCAGAGAAGTGAAAGAACAGCGTTAAAGTAACTTGGGCTGTGTAGGTGTGTTGGATGGCAGTCATCTGAACAGATGCAAATATATTCAGTGAGTGATTAAAAAAAATAAATCAATCACCGTGTCTAAAGCTCAGTCCATTCCATCCAAAAGTAGATTTGTGCATTTCTGATCTCTCCAACCAAATGAGAGGAATTTCTGGGTAGCAACTTCTAGCTGACTTCCGTCCCTCTCTAGCACTCTGTCGCCCCACAGCTTATTCCCAAAGAAAGTCTCTCTGTGTTTTTCTCACAGCTTTGCTGGGCTTTTTTTCCTAGGAGTCCATTGTGTCCTCAGAGTGTTTTTGAGTGTCCTGTCTCCTTCGATAATCTCTTTGAGAAGATCAGCTACTGAGACTTTGAAGTAGAACACAACTTTCCTTACCAACCAAAGCATGTGAAGGGCTAAAACTCAATCTGTAGTCTAGATGTAGAAATAATTTTAGAAAATCGCAATACAAAGTATTGCAAGTAAGGGAGATGCAAGTAACGAAGAAAAAGCTACATGCTTATGTGGGATGAGTTTGCTCAATTTCAGAATAGCAATATTTGTCAGGTGCCATGAGATCTGGGGATCCTCCTCTTAATTTCATTGCCAAGCACTTGCAAATGGCATTATTCGCATTAACACCTGACCCAACATCCTGCTCTCATACTGTGTGGGAAAGCCTTCTCCTGCACTACAAATTCCACAAATTTCTCCTACAAAATTTTGGTCTCATTTCTGTATGTGAACTCGGAAAGAGAAACAGGGGAAGTAACAGCACCTTTCATTTCTCCTGCATGGAGATAGCTGTTGAATTCCGAGGAACTGCTGACATCTACATTTTTTGAAACTCCCATTAATTTTTCCCTGCAGAAATAATGATGCGCAAATAGGGTGGATACAGACATTATAATTTCAAAATAAGATGTTCTTAGAGAATAAATTCCTACCCTAAAATGGGATAGGACACATAACCTCATATTAATGCTACCTATAAAACCACATCTATAATTCCAAACGGATACAGTTACATCGGACTTACCCAGTCACCAAGAGGAAGAAGTCAGCAGAGGCAGCTAAAGCCACCTGAGTTACGAGCACTTTTATATGCTGTCATAGAGAGATTGGGAGACACCTTTACGCAATCATTCTTTACATCTTATGAAACAGAATGTTTTCCCCAGTGATACCGTCCTTTGTTGCAACTGTTTTGATAACAGCTTATGATTGTTAGATAATTTCCAGTCCCACGCAGCATGGTACACACATGCCCCCCATCTTGTCTTTTTGCTGAAAAATCTTGTTGTAAAGTGAGTTTGGTTTTCCTTTAAACATTTGCCATTGTGAGAGTAGATGAGATGCGTAAACAACGTCCTGTGAACAAACACAGGATCACTTGACATATCAGATAATAGAGAGAAAAATATTGAACATGTGGAATTTTCCTTTTTAAAGGAAATATTTTACATTAAATATTTTGGGCTAAATGTCTGAGAATAGAGGTCCCAGAGAAAACATTACTTGAAGTACAGGTCCACAACCTCAGCCAGAATAAATTCATTAGGCCTGACAAATGCTGATGCCATGACTCATTTGATCGCTTTTACATCACAAACTCCTGTTTATCTTCGTGTGGCAAATTAGTAAAACTGAAGTCAAAAAGATAAAATACAGAAGATTTTATTTATGTTTCATGACCACCAAATCAGGGTAATAACCAGAAGAATGTAGGCAGCCAATTGAGATGTAACAGCAAGATGCATACAATAATGAGTCACATAATTCATGGGAATTAAAAGTAACTGATAATTACAGTGATTGGCAGCTGAAGCAATTGAAGGAGTTACCAAACCAAATATTTTATAAAAGTAGATAAGGACTCAAAATTCTTGATTTTTTTGTTCCCCAATATATATGCAACTTGTTCAATTCACAGCTTCTGAACTACAACACCACCTGCAGAACATCGCAGTTATAACTGGTTCTTTTCCCTGCTCTAAGCAAGGAAAATTCATGATTTACATGCAGGTAGAACAATGTGTAATCTGATAAGACCAAACTGTACTTAACCTTCGTAATCTACAGATATCCTTTAAAAAAAAAAAAAAAAAAAAAGAATGCAGCAGAGTAATGGCAATATTCCAGCCTCCCTTTTCACATCACCTGAAAGTCAGTTGTCTTACACCAAAAAAAAACTTGAAAATTGAGAAATAAGCATCCTCCCTCACCAGCTGAAAGATAAATGCTTCTAAAATATGAAGAAAGAACATCAGGGATCTTGTATTTCACTCTAAGGAATTTCTTACTTCACATGCAGAGCTGCAAACTACAGAACCCAGCAGCCTGCTCTGGCTGAGGAGCCCCAGGCTCCGTGCTCACAGCACCAGATTTACACTCACCTTGCGGAAGACAATGCTGAAGCAACACCCAAAAGACTCCTCATCTTACTTTTCCTGGGAAGATGTTGATGTTCTTGTTGTTATTCCTTACTGGTGTTTTGGTTTTAGAAATCCCAGTTCTGATCTCTGCTTCTTACATAGCTGCTTTGCATGCTAAGATTAAATCTTAAAGAGGAAGCCGCCGTAATTGCTATTGCTCTCACCTGTGCCATGCTGTAATTTTCTGAATTAGTCAGAATGCTCATTTGTCTGAAAGGAAATAACCTATATTTTATTGCAGATGGTAACAAAACATTATCCTTAGCCTTAATTTTTCTGCAGATTTTATCATAGCCATTCCTTGGTTGTGAAACTCTGTGGTTGCCACAGGGGAAAGGAGAACACAGGGTGAGATTCGCTACCAGATGGAGATATCCACCGTTTTGTGTGTGAAAATGTGAGTTCCAGCTTCTCTCGCAGTCAGCAGACACACACAGCGGAGCCCAGACCTCTGTCCGTGCATTAACCACCCCTAAATCACATTCCATCACGTTGTAGCACTTGAGCACATGGCTTAGTGATGGGCCTCAGAAGGGCAGGTTGATGGCTGGGCTTCAGGATCTGAAAGCTCTTTTTCAGCCGCAGTGGTTCTGTGATTCTACGTGAGCAGTTCTGCTGCCTCTTTGCACTACTGCTCCTAGGGAGCACTGGAAGTTCAGGAACCCCACCGACACGGTGGCCCTTTGTTCAGCCACCACGATGTGTTCCGGTTTCTATGGGTAGTAAGCTGACTTCCTTCTATTTTTTGACATTTTAATCTCAGCAACAAGAATTGGCAGCAGAAATAAAAGAGCTCTGTTCTCGTGGCACAGACACAGTTAACTGAGTTTATAGTTAAATTAAAGACAGGCTCTAGTCATGAGCAAACAAAAAACCTCTACTACCCCATTTTATTTTACTGTCATCCAGAGGAAACTTTTGAATTACAGGGCCATGTCCTCTTCTGCAGCAAGCATTTGTGCTGCATTCTGCCCTTTCTCTTGCCTGTCCCATGGCTTAGCCTGCCTGCCTCCCTCCTAAGTCTGGCTGGTGTGCAATATTAGATTTACGGTGACAGGTTGGAAGTAATAAGGCCAATAATAATTAGGCGTGGCTAAATCCTAGATCCACCCTTATGTACAGAGTGCCCCAGGACAGGTTGGGTGGCTTTTATTTATCAGTTATCTCATGAGCTGGTAATTGTCTGTGCCATACAGATGGAAAGGGGATGAAGGCTGGCAAGAAGCTGTGGTGATGTTACAGTGAAAATGAAAGGCGGCATCCTTGGAGCATGGGGAGGCAGGGGAGCAGCCGGGCTCTGCACCCAAGGCAAAATGCGTTAAACAGGCAGGGTCAGACAAGCAAAATATGTTTGTGGTAGGGGGGTTAGAGTCAGTTAAAGGAGGAGGACCAAGAGCAAAGGTCGAATTGGCAGAAAGTTCAGTATTATGAGAAATATTGTTATTTTTTTGTTTGTTTGTTTGGTTTTTTTTTGCTAGGCTGTTTATCAAAATCTCTCAAGATATGGCTTCGATACTACATACAAATTTCTCCAGAAGGAATCAGGCTCAGAGTCCCTAGGCTGCAAGGCTCAGATCTCTTCCCTAGAAAGCCTCAGCAAGATCTTGGAGTAGGCACTTCTGCAAGCTTCTTTGTTTTCAAGAATGAAGTTAGCTATGTTCAGGCTTGGTGCTTTTTGCAAAAAGAGTGATTTGAGAGTCATCCTCAGCACGTGGAGGTCAGCCCTTAAACCCTGTTGTGCAGCTGGATTATCCGTAAACTCCTTGAACCCCTGGACTGGATGGGGTGGAGGTGGTGAGTCAGGACTGGAGGTTCCTGAGAACTCCACCCAGCCGACGACCTCGTTACCAAATTTTTCACAACAATTTTTGCGTGAGCCAGGCAAACAACATGGACTTGTATCTCTGCACTGCCTCCCATCTTATCTAGGGTGTGACACCGAGACCCCGTTCACAAGCTCCACGATGCAGTCATTGATCCCTATCGGATCAATAAATTAGGGCACACGCTGACGTCTGTGAGACAAACAAGCAGATTTGCAAGATTCCCATCACTTGTTAGAGGAAGAATTCAAAGAGTAAATCCTGGCCTTTTAGAATTTGCTTGGTGTGCAGAAGTTATATTTCGGGGTGGGGGGGGCTCATTTTAGGAAATGCAGCTTTACATGTGGTGGGGAGCGTGCACGGGGTGCTTGTCTCCGAGGTGGACGTGCAGGTGAGCAGAGCAGGGTGAGGACAACAGCCCTGGGGTGGCAGCAGACAGACGGATGACGGGGCAGGGTAAGCAGGGAGCCTGGCAGGAATCCCAGCTGCTTTCGCCTTGCCATAAAGTTTCCTGCAATTCCTTTTCCCTTTGAGGTCTCCGGCAAAGCAGCTGCATCCAATGGGGCTGCGCAGGCTGCTTGCAGAACAAGGGGCACTCCCTGGGGTTCCCGGCATCTGCTCATGGCTCGCCAGCCCACAATGGGGAATGAGTGCTTAGCCAGCTGTCCCGCTTCGCTGCGGTTAAATAACTTGTGTTAGGACCAAGTTTGCCTGTGGATTTTCTTTGCCTTGGGTTAAAAGGGGCAGCTGGCTTTGCCAGGTGAGGTGCCAAACTATGCCCACATGTTCCTGGGAGACAATGGGGAATGGTTGGGCTTCAAATGTGTTCACTGAAACCTTCAGTGGAAGTAGAATTGAGGAGGAGCTGTTTGTTTGTTTGTTTGTTTGTTTTCTGAACAAAAGTAAATAATAAGGAAAATCTCTCTGTGTGCCATCCCTTTTCATCTTACTGCCTCCAGCTGGCAGATAAAGCCAGGAACTCTCCAACCACAAACTGTGCTGACCAGGCTGCGGATCAAGAGGAAGTTGTGGAAATGAAGGCGTTTCGTGCACAGGGCTGAGGACTGCACAGTTTTGACGTTTGCCATTTGAATTTTAGTATGTGAAAATCAGGAGCTGAAGAGAAAGAAAATGAGAAAACCACGATGCTAATGCTGAATAACTTTAATGAGGAGGGAAAGGACAGGCCAAGGCTGCTGCAATAAATAACAGAGTGAAGGACACAGTTCAAGATGCAGATTCTGTCACTCTCATGCTGCGTTCAGGCTTCTCCTATATGCCAGTGACACTTTTCACCAAATAGTACTTTTTTATTTACTAAATAAAAGTAATATATAAATACTGGCTTTCTTTTCCACTAGACTTCTTCCCTGCAGTGAAATTGAAAGCCAGAAGCAGATGGTGTATGCATATACAATATATGTATGTGTTTGTTTATCAAAGGAAAAAGTGAAGTTCCTGATGACTAATTCCCCTGAGTACAAGGACCAGTCTCTCTAGCTTTAGTAGGGAAAGGGTTTGTAATCTCTAAACTGACTGCATTTGTGTTGACGTAGAAACAACTGCTGCCTGCCTTTTTCTGGCAAAGTCGTGTAAAAAGAGCAAACTGTTCCTGAGAATGAGGTGCTGCGTGTTTCAAAGGCCCTGTTCATGCCAATTAGAATTGGGAGCATTTTTTCTGGCTGGATTACTGGCCTGGGAATGTACTGGAGAAAAAAAATAATATGATCCTAACATAAAGCATAGCTTAAAGAAGACATAGGTAAGTCTGCTTGAGAGAGGCAGAAGGAATCTAGGAGGCCATTGGACACACTGGTCGGGGCTGGTGCTGCTGTGCTATGCTTCTGAGGTCTCTTTGTCTTCATTTGCTGTGTCTGTATTTTCAGTTTCTGGTTTCTCCTCCTCTGGAGCGTGCTCTTCCCCCTCGCTGTCAGGTGGTCGGTAGAACCTGGCTCTATTGCAAGGATGCACCCAGTGGGAAGAAAACACGTACGAGCACCTTGGGGCACACTGGGGCACGGGTTTGGGGATGGATCTCTCTGCAGGTGGCTCCGAGCGCAGGATTTGTGCCCCTAAGGACGCCAGTGGGGCTGGTGCACATCCCTCGAGGACCTCAGAACTTCCCACCACCGTCTCCTGCGGGCACGTGCTGAGGATCGGCCCTGGGAACGTCACAACGACGGGAGGGGGGAATATGATGACTCTGGAGGTAGGGCAGGATACAACACATGGCTCATTGCAGCTGGTAGCAAGAGGCTGTGGGCACTGCGCAGCGCAGGGATCGGAACAAGGTCCTGAATGCCACCCGCCTCCGGAGGACATCTGGGAGGAATGGTGGCTAACCTGCAGCACACGGAGGGGGTTCACGAAGATCTGGCACCTTGCCCTGCGTCCCTAAGACACAAAGAGTGCAAGCTGTAAGGACCCTGCTCCGCTCCGGTATTTCAGCTACAGGGGCTGTGCAGGTAGCGCAGGTGCTGCAGCAGGGACAATACGAGCCTGTGATTTCAGGAGATGAAGCTCCTGGCTCCGTTCGGGGTTCCCAGCCTATCTCCAGTCCCCTTGCTCCACTGACCCTATCCCCAGCCCTTCATCCTGCAGTGGCTAAATCCTCAGGGTTTAACCATTCTCCATCCCATTTAATTCCTCCCACCCCTTACCCACCGCATCAGCACAAAGCTGCAGAGCTCATGCCGAGTAATGAGCCCACATCGGGCAGGGCTGCGAGGAAAATCCATTACCCAGCCCCATGGAGATGGAAGGGCCCATTTCTGGAGTCATTCTCTGCATGCTAACCCCTGGCTCCATGAGTATCTCACCTCCAGGTATCCCCAGGCAGTTTGAAGGGACCAGCGGTGGCAGAGCTGAGACATCAGCAGAGATTTTTTGGTGCCTACCTTGTTGCTTAGACCCTGCACCCCCCTTTTTGGGCCATTCACAAGAAATTCATTGTATAAACATACTGTGGGATTTATCAGTCAAAGTTTAAAACTGCCTGGTGTAAAGGATTGCTGTGGTGTAGCCACTTTATTTCTGTTCCTGGAGAGAAACAGGCACTTTCAGAGTGCAATCAAACTTGTCAAAAGGGGTAGGATTTTAAATAAATCACGTGGAATTATGTGTCTGTGCACTGATTCAGATTAAAAGTTTAGGGGATCCTGTTACCTATCTCCTCTAGCATTTCTTGTCTGCCAATACTCAGCATCAGACACGTCACAAAAATCCTGAAACCATTCAGCACGACAATATTGCCCCTGCAGAGTTACTTCTTCCTCCTAGGGCTCTGATAAAGGCGTCAGCCCGAAGAGAGAGGCTCCTGCTACAAACAGAGCTGCAAGAATTAACAGTGGAAAAGCCTGGGAGACACCACTCTTAGCAAAATGAGCTCTGTTCTATCCGTGTTTTGGATGCAAACGTGATAGTTATTCAACACGTGGCTTGAATATCTCAGATCTTTTCCAATTTGTAATGGAAAAACTTATCTAAACTCTACCTGAATTAAGCTTAAAATACCATTCATGTTATATAACACATGGACACACACGGCTATTCGATAATAAGAAAATCACATTTCATTTTTGTGGGGATGGTAATCTCCATAGATGCATTTTAAGGCTGAACACAGTCCAAGGATACCACTAAGTAATTTCTAGCAGACTTTTCTAGAAAGAAGCCCACTTAAACTTTGGAAACCACCCACTTCACTGTTAAACCCCAGCTCATATTAAAGCAACGTCGTGCTCGATGTAATTGGAGAGAGGTGACTGGGACTTACCAGCTGTCCAGGAGGCAGTCAAGAGAAATGGCCAGAGGAGCCCTGAATCCTTTGAGTTTTATATTCCTTCTTCAACTTCCAGGAAGATGAGACAACCTTTGTGCATGAGGTCTTAATTACTTTCCAAACAATTTTTCCCGCATGTGTAATGCTTCTAATTACTATAATTATTTTAAGATTGTTTATCAACATTATTCAATTCTCACGGCACACACTGTTACATGCTGCGGGGTTCCCTCGTATGATATCTTTATGGTCTAAATCCATTGCTGATGTGATTCTCCCACTTCCATCTGTGTCAACGTGGGAAGGCACCGCACCCCACCTCGTCCGGCTTTGGCTTCAGCATTCACCATGCAAGGAGTAATCTGCAGATTCAAAATGAATTGCAGAGTTGCAATATGATATGCTCCTAGATGTAGGATTTTTAATTCAGCCCTACGCCCACCACAGAATTTAGATGGAGGCACAGTGGCATTCGTTCCTGTAACTGCCTCAGGGGACAAGATGAGAAAAGAGTTCTGCAGACTGCACATCCCCTCATTTGGTGACAGTGAAACAAATCTGGTCATTTGGTGTCACTGACTGTTGTCACAGCTTTGCAGATGCAGGCTGACGTCCTGTTGGAGGATCTCCTCTCCTGCTCCGGGTACTGACCAGCTGGAGAGTGTCTGGCACCAGTCACTGAGATCAGAAGCTTAAAGAACACAATCCCAAAGGAAGTCCACTTACAGAAGAAGACTGGAGGGAGATAAGGCAAGAATTTCTGCAGCTTAAAGGTAGATATGAAAACGAAAGAATTT
The DNA here is from genome assembly GCA_013399715.1 of Alectura lathami. Classification (NCBI taxonomy): domain Eukaryota; kingdom Metazoa; phylum Chordata; class Aves; order Galliformes; family Megapodiidae; genus Alectura; species Alectura lathami. Next base: position 21,949 of record VXAV01006425.1, on the reverse strand, counting down.
AGCATAGGGAAAAGCTTTTAATTACGTGATTACTGACATGCAGAAATTGTGAAGGGACATCGTGGGATCTCATTGGAGACTCTTGACAATGGTGGGACAAACAGAAGGGTTTCAGCTGAACTGCCAGGACTTACAGCAGGGATGTGCATCAGTTTTTGTCTGGGGGTATTAGCAGAAGCCTTCTCCCTAGCCCATTTTGAAATGATCACTTTTGAATGCAAACAGAAATGCATCGTTTAATGAAAATGCAAAATGCCGTGAGTTATCAAGGCTCAGAACAACATCCTGTTTGTGAGAACAACGTAGGCACTTCAATCAAAAATGCATATTCTAAAGGTGTTATTGCTCAGCCCTGAGGTGTTTGTCTCAGCTAACATACTATTAATAGTATAATGATAAAACTCTTTGCATGTATAAAACGATAATGAATATTTTGGAAATGTTCTGACATTCCTTGCTGTGTGGAAACCTCATCTCACCAGTCCTAATGGCTGGGATGACTTTCCCCATTCTTTCACAAAGGACAGTGAGAAGTTCACACAAAGCCATCCGCAAAGCCTGGCGCAGGATTCGTAGCTCACCACGGAGAACAGCGCTGTTGAGCTCTGTTACCAGAGATGGTAACGATTTGTTTAAAACTGTGCTTCATGGTCTCTGCTAATTTCAGCTTGCTTACAGATTTCTTGGTGACTTCTGATCAATGTCTGATCATAACCTTCTTCTTTAAAAAGGAGAAAGCTTACAGAAAAATGGAAATTCCTATTTCTATGCTGCTTCACATGCCGAGCATCCAAATACCCAAACTGGAAACCCATTTACACCTCCCCAACCCTGGACATCCCACGAAAAATTAATAACTTGGCCACTGAGGAACTTGCCTGGACAGGGCATCCTGTGCTAGAACCGTTGCATTTGGAACGCTGTGCCAAGCAAACCTGAAAGCAGAGAAAGCCGCTCTGCAGCCCACCCTGTTGCTGTGCACATCAAGAAGAGCCCATCCTGAGCACTCATGTCGTGGGTGAAGGCAGAAATAAGGAGAGCCTGCCCAGCTCCCAGGCGCTCCTCTTGCTCCCGGTGCCCCAGCTCGCTCCTGGTTCCCGAGGCTGAGCACCCAGAGCCAGATGCTGAGGTCTGGATGTGGCCTCCTGCTTACCAGAAGGCAAACAATCACTTTCCTCCTGCCCACGCCCTGGCTCACGCAGCATGTGGTTGGCTCTCATCGCCACAAGGGTGCAGCACTGCCCCATGTCACCTTTAGGGCCACCAGGGCCACATCGCCTTTAGGGCCACATCACCTTTAGGGCCACATCACCTTTAGGGCCACATCACCTTTAGGGCCGCATCGCCTTTGCACCACCAGGGCCACCAGCTCATTTTCTTTGTGGAGCTCCTGACCCCTCTGTAGGTAGACTCAACCCACTGATGGTGATGGGACATGGGCAGGTTAGGGAAGAGGGGGGATGATGCCCCCTCACTTGGGACACAGCAGGGACAGCCTGAGAGTGAGTAAGGTGACCAAAGGCATCTGGAGGCCGTCAGGAGCTTGCTCAGGCTCCTCTCTTCGCATTGAATTCCCCAGGGTTAGAGTTACAATGAATGCTCTCTCTCTGGTGGAGGAAGACTCCTAACTTTGGGAGACTGCAAGTAGCATCGGTCTCTTTTTACGGGTAAATCTATCACTTTATTAGAAAAAGGAATCTATGGAAATCCTTCCCAGTCTGGTTTTGGGGGGCTGCAGAAGAAGCTGAAAGCTAGGAGGAGTTTTTCCTGCTGGGATTCTCCCAGCAGCCAGCTTAGCAGTGAAGCAGCGACAAGAGGAGCTGCCAGGTCCCGCGCTGCGCCTTTAGGTGGTGGCAGAGAGCTGCTGCCTGCGCTGCTCTGCTGTGAGCTTCAGGACCTTACCTGCTTCTGCTGTGCTTCCGGCAAACCTCCCAGCACCAGGACCTGTTCCCACAGCTCGTGAGCCTTTCTAGTCCTAAAAGTGTGATTGCTGCCATTATTTTACACAAAGGAGAGGAACAACAACAGGCAGTAATTCTGTCCAGGGGTAGTAGAAACAGATTTTAAAAAAAAAAAAAAAAAAAAAAAAAAAAAAAAAAAAAAAAAAAAAGAAAGAAAGAAAAATGACTCAGACACCAGACAGCAGGAACCTGGCTGCAACCTGAGGTTTAATACAACTGGCACAACCAGCGAGTGTAGCTGATGCAGTAACAGTAAAACCCTCTTGGGGCACAGGCACTAGCGCAGAGTTGTATCAGCTTAAATTTCAAAGTCTGAGCACCAGCTCACAGCTACTGAACCTCTCACTAACATCTTTTCTGTTGCAGGAATAACTAAAGTGGAACCACAAAAGGAAGGCAAAGCACCCTACAAGGTTAGCAGTGATTAAAATAAGGGGAACGTGCAGGCAAAGCATCTCCAGGGGATAGGGACAGGGGGAAAATATCACCTCAGGCCCCAGCTACACAGCTTGCAGTTATCACAACACCTTCAGCTCCTTCAGCAGAGCCACTTCGAAGCGCAGCGGTTCTTCTTGGTGTGGCTGGAACGCTTCACATCCCCTCCGTGGTGCCGCGGCGAGCGCTGGGTGGCACAGGGGTGGAGGCACTTGGACTTGCTGACGTGCTGCACCGCCGAGCTCTTGTGCTTGGCTCCCTCCTGCAGCAACGAGCACTTGGTCACGCGCTGCTGCGACGAGCTCTCCTTTATTCCGCCCCCGGGTAGGCACTTGGGCGCCTGCTGAAGGCTCTGCTGCGGGGTGCAGGTGGTGATGCACTCCTGCGTCGGGTACCCCTTGGAGCACTTCTGGTGGGGGAAGGGGCTGATGTACTCCTGCAGGACGCACTGCGTCACGCACTGCTGCGGGGGGCACTCGGTGACACCCCGCAGTGGCGGGGAATAGCCGCTGGTCATCCCCTGCAGGCAGCAGAGCTCCGTGCCGTACCGCTGCGACGAGCACCTGGAGACCTTCCGTGACCTGCACTCATCCTTGCAGGAGGACGAGTACTTGATCCCACATGGTGGGAACTTGAGTTTGCTCGGCTCTGGGCACCTGGGGGCGCAGGGTGGGAGGCTCTTGGCCACGCGTTTCTTCTCCAAGCGGACATTCTCCCAGGGCTGGAGGGTCTGCATGGAGCCGAGCCGCACGCTGGGCTTCCTGCAGGGCAGCAGGCGCGTGGTCTCGCACGGCTCGGGGCACAGCACGACGCACGGCTGCACGCAGGGCTGACAGGACAGCAGCGGGCTCTGCGTCAAGCTGGTCTGCGAGCACACGTAGGTGAAAGGCTGCACAAAGCTTTGCCACCTGGGCACGGGGCTCTTGATCACACTGAGCGGGTGGCACGTGGTGCTGCAGGCCTCGGGCTGGGGCCCGCACTGCTGGTAGCTTTCGGTGACGTAGCTGGAGCCCGGCAGGTACAGGTTTTTGTACCGCTCCCCATAGTAGTGCATGGTGGTGTGGGGTGGTTACACCTGGAAGAAGCAGGAAGAAAAGGGACAGTTCACATTGACTTCGCATGTTTCCTGGTGATGCAGGGCTCGGAGCTGCCTGCACCCAGCCCTGCTGAAGGTGATAGGCTCTGGGTGACTCAGGACCACGCTGGGACTACCCCAGGTGAGCAGAGGCTGCTCTCAGCTCCTGCCCCTACACCCTGATGAGCCCAGAAACAACCTGGGATCAGAGTCAGGGAAACCAAGCAGTTTTCTGCTTCCCTTCCAAGATCAGCTAAACATTTCTCAAAGCTCCTTCCCAAGAAATGACATCACGCCCATGCGCTTGGCTGGAAGCCTCCCCCATCCCCACCAGGATGTTCTTTGAAGTTCACGTCCTGCAACTCCCAAGCAGTAGGGATGAAAGGCAAGCCAGAATTACGGGCGTGTCCATGCTGCAATCCTCAGGTGTGGCTGCAGCTCACAGGGGTGAAGCCAAGCTGAGGTTAAGTGGGCCAGCTGGGGGTGAAAGCAGCTTCGTGGCAGCACGTAGGAGCTGCCTGCTGCCCGTGTCTGGTCCCCTACCATCCCAGCAGCATCCCCTCTGCTGTCCCTGCTTTATGCAGACCTGTGGGCAAGCGTTAAGAAAAGAAAGAAGAGAAATGCAACAGGAGTGCCCTGAGTGTTTGCTGAAAACACAGCAGGAAGCAAGGAGAAGGCGTCAAGCAGTTCCAGTCCTGTGCAGGTACTGGAATCACTGGCAACAAAAGGTGCTCTGACTGAAAATGTTTTTGGATTTGTTTTTCTTTTTGACATTGTTTAGAAATGAAAATCTAAAATTAAACGATCACAAAGAAACTGCATTTTCTGAACCCCTAGCTCCGCCTACAATTACAGGAAGGTGCTCTGTCTTCCAAAAGCCTATCGCTGGGTGACTATTAACAACAACAATGCTGTGCGTTGCTATCATTATCACTACAATTACAATAATCATTAACTAATATAAACAACCAGCTGAAAAACAACGATAGCAATGCTACTACTACATATACAACGCTAAAGGTGATGCTCATCAAGATAAAAACCTTCTGAACCAGGGGGATTATTCACCTCCAGGGATTTGTTTGCATCTCTGTTAGCTTACAGAGGAATTTAAACACGTTCAGGTTTAGCTGGAGAATCTCTCTGCTCGCTTTCACATTGGCAGTGAAGTTGATTGGCTTCTTGTTATTATCTGAAAAGCTGCTTTGTTCAGATTCCATGAAAAGGCAAAAAAAAATTCTGCCGGTTCCTTTAGAGGAGTCACATTTCCATGTGCAGGCTCCTGGCAGCACCAAGCCCTCGATGTAGCCAAAAGCTTCCTTTGGACTAGAGCTAACAGCGAGCGTAGAGAAGCCCACAAATCCCGCTCCCGACTCCGCAGTCCATCGGGAGGTGCTTCCCTGACATTCTTCCTTTCAGCACGGAGCCGAAGGCAGCATCCCCATAGGCTGCATCTCCACGAGCACGGGACCTCCGCCTGCTCCAGCCACCCGGGACCAAACCAGCGTTGCAGCAGCTCCGTGAGCAGCCAGACTTACCCACTTCATCAGTGAGAACAACCGGAGAGAAGTGCCTGGGAGAGCCCCGGGATGGCTGAGCTTTTATACAGTGAATAAGAGCCCTCGAGGGGTGAGGCGGTTTGGCTGGTGATGCCCTAATTGCCTGCCAGCCCCGGCTGGGCCACGTGTGGCTTCACGCCGGCTGCTGTCACCGTGGCACCGCGGGGACATCACTGAGCTGAGGTCTCTGTGGGATCGTCGTGCTGCTCCCTGTGCCCGGCAAAGAGTCTGGATGGCCGAGGGCATCCCCTGCATGTGCTGCTCGCGACTCTGGTGCTGAGCGTCCGCGCACATCTCTGCTTCCCCGTGGCAAATGCAACAGAGCAAAATTGCTCTTTTCTGCAGAGAAAAAGCAGCCAGCTGAGCAAACAGAGGAATGGGTCTAGGCTGCCCAAGGGATTCCTCATTTCCATGGGAGCCGCATGCGTAACGCCTTTGAAAACACCGTCCAGGAAGGACTCTCGGCGACTTCTTGCAGCCCGTAATTACCGCGGCACACAGACTTCCTTCACCTACGCGGGATCGAGGGAAGCGCCGTGTGCATGGGGTGGGAAAGCCTTGGGCTAAGGGCACGGCAGCTGCTGGAATGCCCTGCACCAAGCGAGAGCCTGTCCGGAGAGGGGACGACGCTTTTCCAGCGCAACAAAGGGGAGATGGAGAGACAGCACCAGGGAATGCGACGGAACCACTGCGGTCCCAAACACACAGATCCCATTTCCTGCTCTTTGTTCCCTGTTTGTGCCAGGTGTAAACCCAAGGGGAAATTAACAGCGTCATGAGTGAGCTGGGTTAATACCCACGGTAATGGGTATTAACAGAGTCATACCTGCAGAGGGAAGGCCCTGGTGTTTTGTTTTGTTTTTTTCCTTTAGTGCAAATTTGACACCTAACAACTGGGATTCAGCATGCTGGGAGTTCAGGTGAGGTCCTGCATGCTGTAATAAAAAGGGGTGGAATAAATCCTCTTAGAGGAGTAGGTGGAAAAAATTTTACCAATAAGCAGCAGAATATTGGTCTCCTGATCATGAACCATGGAGTGCCAAAAAATCAAAGTCCAGCAGGCTGGTTTGGTTTCCACATTTTTGGTTTTCTCTCAAAAATTCTCCCTAGTATCATAAAAAAAAAAAAAAAAAAAAGGCAAGCCAATTGCGTATTTTCCTAGTCAAATCTGCCAAAATTTTCAGAGCAAAAATAACTGAAGGGAAGAGTGCTTTCTCTAGGCTGATCTTATTCTCCAGAACTGAAGACAAAAGCCCTACATCCCACCTGTACTTCTCTTAGCTGCATTTCACTCCCCTAGACCAAAACACCCTTCTTAATGTTGTGATTTGATTTTAGGAACAAAGCTCGCGTCAGAGAACAGGTAAGCAGAATAAGACCATTTTTATAAGCTCTATAAATCCAGTATAAATCCAGTTCATGGGCTGGATCATACCTGGTAGCCTTCAAGTAATCCTAATATTTGTATTAGTGCTTCCAGCACTAATACCGACCCAATGCGCTGTCATCCAAACATTGTTAATTAGCATATGCAAAGCCCTCTCAGATCCTTTCATCTCAGGGAGACGCGTGGTGCTGCAAGGGGCAGCCTGGCGGGGGCTGTCATTATTCCCAAATAAGCACAGGGGAAACTGAGGCACGCTGCACCTTCGTCACTTGGTGTGAGTCAGCGCCAGGCTCCAAAACGAGCCCCGTGTTCCTGCGGCCCAGCAGGATGACCTCCACGAAACTGGGGTGATTTTTTGTAACCAGGTGGGATAGCTGCAGTGGTGGGGAAGCTCCCCGAAGCCCACGCCGATGCTCTGCGGAATGGAAGGAGGGCCGTGGGCGCTGCCACGCTTACACACCACGTCCCCAAAGCACCCTCCACGGGTGCTCCGAGGAGGTGGGATCACTGCTGCCCATCACACCCTGCGCCTCCTGGGGATGTGGCTGCCTGCCGTCTGCTCAGCTCCCCAGCACAGCCCACGGTGGCACCCCAAGGTCACTAGCTGGGGTGGAGCAGGGCAGGATGCGGGACGGTGTCCCAGCCCCGGTCACACCCTGCTCATCTTGCGCCACTTGTTTTTGCTCTCCAAATAGGCATCATCTGCGTAGCGTGAGCAGGCTCCCATTCATTTTCCTAATGATGGGGCTTAGCACAGATTTTGGTATTTTTTCAGACACCGTTTTTAATAAATAAGAACCACCAGAGGGCAAAAAGACAAAGCATTTCATCTGAGGTCAGAGAACTATATTTATTTGGGTATATATATATGTATAGCATAAGTATACATATATATATATGGTTTGTTTTCATACAGTGCAGAGTACACATCTTCAGGCAGCATAAAGAACGCAGTTAATCACTTCAGTATCTCAAACATTTATAAAAGAGCAGCACTACAACTTTCAGTGTTGTTTCAAAGACTTTCTTTTGTTTCAGGCTGTGTTTTCACATTAACCAAAGCAACCAAGTGAATAAAAACTTTCATGTACAAAATTTCAGCAGAACCAACGTCGCTGAGCCAGAGCTCCTGCCTCGTTTGGGGACTCCGCTGAAGTCAGCGCAGAGTCAGCAGGGACTGCTGGCCACCTTCCGAAACGAAGGCTGTTGGAACAACACTCGTATAAATTTTGCTTAGCAAATTTACGTTTGGCTTCCAAATCTGTGAGCAAAAACAGCTCTTTTGGAGGACTTGCAGCCTTGGGGAATCCAGGTCAACCTGGGCAGTATCTCAAGGCCAGGACTGAACCCAGATCCAGCCTCCACCAGTCCTCTTGATGCTGTCATCAGCAGGACTCCTTAGACATTTCTATTTCTCTATTTTTTTCCCTTTTTTTTTTTTTTTCTCATTTTGAAACCTATATTCCTGTCGATTAGGTGAGAATTTAGTAACATCCCACTAAACTATTTCTTGCAATAGACTAAGGAACGAGCCACAGATATCTGGAGTGCAGCCATAGAAATAATATCGTACCTTGGCCCAAAATAGAGCTGAGCTACAGGGAAAGTACTGGAAAACAGAGATAAAGCAGAATTAAGCAATAGCAGCAGGTTGGCAGGTGACATGAGGAGATAAATAACCCTGCCCCAAAGCCATACCTCGCTGTTTTTCCATGGACCCTCCTTTCCCCTGCTCCCTTTTACCAGGGCCATTTTGGTGCAGAGCAGTACTTCTTGGCGTGACTTGAAATTTTTACTCCACCTGAGCGGTATTGCTGCTGTGGGACACTCTGGGTGGCACACTGCTGCGGGACACACTTGGTGGCACACTGCTGCTGCGGGATGCACTTGGTGGCACACTGCTGCTGCGGGACGCACTTGGTGGCACACTGCTGCGGGACACACTTGGTGGCACACTGCTGCTGCGGGATGCACTTCGTGGCACACTGCTGCTGCGGGACGCACTTGGTGGCACACTGCTGCTGCGGGATGCACTTGGTGGCACACTGCTGCTGCGGGATGCACTTGGTGGCACACTGCTGCTGTGGGACGCACTTGGTGGCACACTGCTGCTGCGGGACGCACTTGGTGGCACACTGCTGCTGCGGGATGCACTTGGTGGCACACTGCTGTGGGACACACTTGGTGGCACACTGCTGCTGTGGGACGCACTTGGTGGCACACTGCTGCGGGACACACTTGGTGGCACACTGCTGCTGTGGGACGCACTTGACAGCACACTGCTGCTGCGGGACGCAAATGCTTGCGCCTTTGGTCTGACATGGCTGTGGCACGCACGTGGTCACACACCTGGTGGCACACTGCTGCTGCGGCACGCACTTGGTGGCACACTGCCGCGGGGCGCAAGTGGTCACGTAGCGCTGCGAGATGCACTTGGTGGCACACTGCTGCGGCACGCACGTGGTCACGCACCTGGTCGCGCTCTGCTGGTGCGGGGTGTACGTGGTCACACACTGCTGCGGGACGCACTTGGTCGTGCTGTGCTGCTGGGGGATGCCCTTGGTCATGAATGGCTGCTGTGGCACGCACGTGGTTACACATCTGGCTGCAGACTGCTGCTGTGGGATGCACTTGGTTGCACACTGCTGCTGCGGGATGCACTTGGTTGCACACTGCTGGGGCATGCACTTGGTCACACAAGGCTCCTGCGACATGCCCTGGGTGGCACACGGCTGCTGCGGCACACAGGTTGTCACACACCTCGCGGGTGGGACGAGCTGGGACACACGCTGCTGCTGTTGCACGCACTTGGTTGCGTACTGCTGCCGTGGCACGCACTGGGTCACACACTGCTGCTGGGAGAAGCTGGAGGACTGAAACCGCTGCCGGGGGACGCAGGGGGTCACGTACTGCGGGGTGCACAGTGCCGACTGCCAGCTGGACATCATCGGGTAGCTGGCACGGTACATGGGGGGGCACTTAATGGGGAGGGGATCCTGGTGCAGGGGAGGGAAGCATTGCTGTTGGTAGCACAACATCTTGGTGAGGTTTTGGCAGGGCTGGAACGAGAGGAGAGCAGAATCCTTAGAGTGGCACTCAGCAGGGTGCTGGAGATGCATCCGCCCACACTGCCATCCCAGAACTGTGGCAGCAGCCGCCAAGCACCTAACCTGTAATTTTTAACTCAGAAACATGGCATTAAGTCAAACAGCAGGGATATTCAGAGACACACACAGTGTGAAATATCTCCCTCCCCATCACCTGGACCTGCAAGGGGGAAGAACCGATCTTTGAGGCAGCAGAGGAATTCCTCATCTCAGCGCTGCTTTCTGACCACCAAGTCCAGGTTTTCCCTTCTGCTTTTGGCTGGGGACCACCTCCAGCCTCTTGCTGATGTGTCGAGAAAAAGCCCCAACCCAGATCCATCCCTGAACTTCTGACCACATGACAAGAGGCACCCAGGGCACTGCTGCCTGGTGACCCCATAGCACTGTGGGCATGCAGAGGTGCACAGCCCAGTCCCATCATCACCTAGTTCATGCTCATTAGGGAGCCAAAGACAACTAAATGACAGTGATACCACAACTGAATACAAACCTACTTACAGCTCTTCTAGCACTGTGCTCCCTGATACACCAGAGTAGCTCCCACCAAAGCAAACTTCAATGGTAGCACCCCAATTACTGCTAGCAGCTGTTCCTCAAATTGTTCACAAGTGCCCCTTGGAGCTGGATGTCCAGCTGGAGACACCGTAACAGAACACATTCCCACACCAACACAGCAATCCACGCTCACTAGCTCTTAAAACCATTCCCAAAAAGCATTCTCATATGCAAAAAGGCAGAATAAATCTGCACCTGAGCAGCTACAGAGGCTCAGCACAAACCAGACTTACCCAGCTCCCTGATGAGAACAGCGTTGTGATGTGACCAGTGAGCGCTAATAGGGGGAGACCTTTTATATAGCTGCTAAACGTGCCTGGAAGGTATGAGGAACTCACGACATAGCCTATTAGCTCCCGTGCACGGGCTGTCCTGTGTGCAATGCTTGCAGTGACGAGCATCAAGCATCGGTGTGCTCATCCCCGGGGATGAGTAGTTGGATGTCAGCTCCCCACAGTAAGAGTAATTACCTCCTGTATAATCCTCCCTGGCATGGTAAGACTGAATGGTATTCAGAGAGGCAGCGGCATATCCGACCTCAGGGGTTTTGCAAGAGAGGAGCGCACACAACATCAGGCGGTTGTGGCTTTCCAGGGCCTTGCTCCCCAGACCCGGAAACCTCCTGGTGGTCCCGAGAGATGAGGCTCTTCCAGCACATGGCCTCTTTCTGCACACAAATGGTTTTGCAGCGTGGGAGCTGCATTGGGTTGTCCACGTCCTTCTAGAGCAGTGCTTCCCATGCACCACATAACACCCAGCGGTGGGGCCAGCTGTCTGTGCGGCTGGATTTAGGCTCCTCTAGGGAAAACCAGGAGCTCTTGTTGACGTCCACATCACCCCCTTGGGTGGGCACCATCCAGAGCCACCCGCAGCCCTGATAATCCCATGATGGCAGCGCAGTCACCTGCCATTGGAGCACCGGTGACTCTCAAATGAGTGGAGCAGATGAGCTACAGTCACGTTTGATTGTAGCCATTGCCTAACTCATTTCTCAAAGCTGTCACCAGCAGCAGATAAGTTCCTCCGGTCCACTGGGTGCCTTCTCAGTGAGTCAACTTCTTATCACACACATGCATAGAAAAAAAAATGGGAGATTAATTTTTTTCAAGTTGCTATAGATCCAATCAATGCTTTCATGTGCACTTTGGCACATGAAGCATCCCCTAAAAGCCACTTTTTTTTCTCCTGCCGACACAGAGAGCTGGGGGGATGGATTCAGAGGAGTGCTCTTCTGAGGCTTGAAGAAAAGTCCTACATAATTGTTATGCAGCTGCACAATAAAGCTTAGGAACTCTTTTGTACAACAATGAAAGTGGTTCTCAAGGTTTATTCATGGGGGAAAATTTGGGGTTCATTAGGTGGGAATCACAGAGAATGAAATGCTCCATTTACCATATGCATCCCTAGCACTGCATTCATTGTTCATCGCTGGCTGAACCACAAAAATGTGGCTTTGTTGTGGCATCCCTCCCACAGAACCTGGCTCTTTGATCCACAGCCATAGCTCTTCACTGCTTTTTAGCTCCAAAGGTTGCAGGTTTGATCCTCCCTGTTAGCAAGGTGAGCAATTCACATTTATATTAGTCTTATTCTAGTCTGGGAGCAGGCACTGCTTATACTTCACAATACTTGAATGAAATTCATGAGTACCTGCTTAATTTACTGAAAGCCTGGTGGAATTTAATTAGTTGATCACAATGATGACTTGTCTTTTATGTTCAGACCCAGTGATACCTACGTGATTTTGCATTTAAATCCACTTTCTCAGTACACTCTAAAACTCCAGATTCGAAGAAAAACCAGCTAGGCTCCATTCTAGTTTTAACAGCAGGGCAGCTCTGGAGACTTTCACCATGCAGCAGTTGGATGAGTGTTTCATTTTCACACCACAATGCCTGTCAAAAATGTGTGCTTCTGTTGTCATCTGTGCACATCCTGGCAGGACCCACCTCTCCCCACAGGCCAGCCCCGCCCTGTAGTTGCTGCCAGCTGTGAAAATCTCTTGGTTGTGTTTTTTTTTTTTTTTTTTTTTAAACATACCTGACTTGTCTAGCAACCTGGACATCAGCACAAGATGGAGGTGGAAAAGTAAGTTAGAATAGGGCCATGGCTCCAAGAATTATGAAGAGGGAAGATGGAAAACATCCTAGAGGAGATGCCAGGTGAGAACTGGGAAATCCACCTCGTTCTTTTTAATAAGCCAAGAATGCACGTCACACAGCTGCAATTTTGGAGCATGAGCTAATGCACCAGGAATGCAAAGCTCCTGGCCTGCTCCAGATATAGAAACCTGGAACCTGGCAGCAGAGCAAGCCAGTAAAAAAAGAGAGAGAAGAAACGAGGTAAATAGGCTAGGTGTGATCTGAGACACCGGGCTGAAACCTCAAGCAGCATAAAATTAGCCTTGCTCCATTAGCTGTAACAAGAAAATGGTGATTAACAGGACAGAAAGCTGTAAAGCAGGAGGGAGCTACAGCAGGGAGCAGTTCAGCATTAGAACAGCACGTGGCAAAGGACACTGTGCCCAGGGCTACAGCAGAGCCCTTCCTTGAAATAAATCCGCCTTGGAGGAGCACCACCACGGGCAAGCTCTGCTCAGCACCTCGCGAGCACGAGGACGACCTTCGAGCACCAGCCGCTGGTTAGGGAGGGACACAGCTGCACGGGGCTGGGCTGGCCTCGTCCTCTGACCTCACCCAGGCACGGCCACATCCTCCGACTCCGCCAGGGCTCGGCCACGTCCCCAGAGCCGTACGGGCCACTAGAGCGCAGCAAACGCACACGCAACGGCTGCAGCAGCCTCGCAGAACCGGCCACGAGCAGCTCGGGAGCCGCTCCCGACGCGCTGCTCTCCAGGAAAACAGCTCGACCTGGCAGCCTGTCGGCAGCCAGATCGCTGCCTTGGCATCTTGGATGTCAAATCTAAGTCACCAACGCGCCCTGCAGCCCATCCCGAGCCTCTCGCCCCGGTTCCAGCTGCTTGCATGCAGCTGGGGGCGTTGGAAACGTGTGAAACAGCCACCGGGCTGCACGCCGTGGGCTTCACGGGAGTCTGCTCCTTGCGCTGCTGCTGGGCAGTGAGGTGTGTGCAGGGAGAGGGAGGTGGAGAATAGGGAAACAGGAGAACGAGCAGACAAGGCACATTTTTATTGTATCAGATTTGTGATTAGAAAGCAGCATAGAGGCTGCAGATAATAAAACTTAGCATATTATTAGGCCAGCAAGCAGTAAACTCGCAGTATTGCTGTTGTGGTGATTTAACAGCGCTGAAGGCACAACGCAAACCCCATTATGCATCAGGAAGAAACGCTCCTCTCCCAGACTCCTTGCTATATTTTAAAAGCTTTTTATTACTTAAACTCTTGCTGTTCTGCAATCAGCAGCCCCAGCACACCTCTTTGTTCTGGCTGCTTCCAGGCTCACTGAGGTTAGCCCCTGCAGAAAATCCAACTACATGATTGCAATAGCCCTGGTGACTTTCAAAATGCAGGAGCCAAGCTGTGAGTTTCAGCACTGATGCAATGTTCCCTGCCCTTGGCATCCATTGACTACTCCAGCTGGGCTTCCAACACAGGAGAAACCAGGGTGCTGGTAAGGTCCCAGCACCTGACTGCACCCAAAGCTTGATTGCCCTGCACAGGGAAACAGTGTGCAGTCAGCAAAGCTCCCAGCTGCAGAGAACAGAGCTGTGAAATGTGTCTGTGGGAGCCTCGATCACACCAGAAAGGAGAACATGAAGTTACCATGGCACGCCCCAATGTTTGGTTCCTCCACCATTGCTTTGGCTGGGAGGACATCCTTCTCCTGTGCCAGGAACTGAAAAAAACATTACAAGGAAAAAGAAAATCTGATGTATCTGAGGAAATTTTGTAAAACATGCCAGGAGAAGAAAGACAAGCAGCAGCAGCACTTCCTATTAGAAGCACTGGTAACTTCACCCCTAATCTGCATAAAGGCATTAGAAAGAAACAAATCTGAGAGCCCTTGTTCTGATTTTAATGACTAATTCAGAACAATGGAAAGGAGGAGATCCAAGATAAGTCTCACTTGAGCCTGAAGACCAATAATTACCCCTCCCATGCTATCTTCTTGCTCGATATTCACTTACTCTGGGTTTCTCTCAGCACCCAGACTTTGCCAGATCATCTCTTTCCAGCACTCAGCAGTATTGGTTTGCAGCCCCAAAGCCTCTGCCCTGTCAGACCCAGCATTCGTGCAGGGCTGCACAGCTCCTCAAATCCTTCCCTGCTGCTCTAGTGTTTACCATCTCCTCCCCTCCCAGGGGTTTGTCCTATCAGGCAGGACATGTTATTACATCAGATATTCTCTATGTACTAAGCGTTTAAAATGTCCTCTTTCCATGGTAATTCAACTAACAGCATAGTTTTAGGGTTATGTCACAACTGTACAATCTCTGAGTCCCTCATTCCTGATTCTTTTCCTATAACCTCTTTGTGCAATGGTGGGATGCCATCAAAGTCACAGGAATGGCACAGGTATAACCAAGATTATCTTCATTAATCTGTGGCAGTAGACGGATGCAGAAACAACTGGAGAATAAAGAATTTAGAGTCTAGAGCCTGCAGCTCCTTAAATTCAGTCCCAATTAATTCCATTTGCAAATGGAAGAGTCTCAAATTGCCATGGCTGAACCATAACTCCACAGTAAGTCATATTATGGCAAACCTAATTAACAATATTTAATAGGTTCATCAGAATAAAACTCACCCAACCCACCAGCAAGCAATGAATCAATGCAAAAGCAGGGGAAGAGCCTGGGGAATCAGAACAGTCCTTATAAACCCCAGGATCTTGCCCTCCCAGGGTGGCTCTGGAGCTGCCCCGTTCACAGGCACAGCTGCTTCTCCTTAGCCTTTAGGAAGGAAAACTCCCTGTTCTCAGGCAGTTTGTGTTCAGGCAGCAGAAGGCTGTTGTGTTGGCCACAGCTGAAGCCTGAGAGTTTTCTCTTGTTCTGGTATTTTTCAGTTCTCTGTTCTAAAGACTCATGGCTTTGGTCCTGCCAGAAACAACAAACACGATGCAGGCAGCCTAAACCTTGGGGATATTCAAGGTCTTTTCTGACTTTTTTTTTTTTCTTGCAAACATAAAGCAACCTTAATCCCAGTGCAAGCAGTGCCTGGGAACCTCCCAGTTGCATGAGGCACCCTGCAGCCCAACATGCAGGTGTAATTCCAGCATTTCATCCACTCCCAGGAGCACAGGGAGGCCTGAAGTGTGTCCCTGCGCTCCCTGCTCTCCAGCAGCAGTGTCGCAAAGCTGAGCACAAACCCAGGGTGACCCCGGGCTGCTCTACTTTCCAACTTGCACGTCCTGAGCATGGGCCAGAAAAGGCAGGCTTAACTCCAACAAGTTCATTCCTGAGCTCCGGCACATGAATGAAGCAATGGAGAATTAGGTTCTTTGATGTGATGACTGCCTGGAAAGTGTTTCTGTTGTGCCCAGTGGGTTTTCAGTGAGGCAATGCGTTGTACTTGAGAAGCAGAGTCATTCTGCACAGGCAGTTAGGAACACATTTGGGCTGGGAATTAGAAGACTTCCAAGAAGCAGTGCAGGGAGGCTCTGGAATTTGCTGCCATCTGAGGGCAAAATATATAAAAAGCTTGAAAATGGAGGTTGGTTGGTTTACAGAAGGGGTTGTATAGCTTTGAGTGCAGTCACAGACAGCTCAATATTTCAGCCATGTGTGTCTCTTGAGAGCTGCTAAACTAATCCTGGGAGGCTTGGGTGCTGTACTGCAGCAAAAATCGAAAGGAGTCGCTCAGGGAAGAACAGACAGGGAAAAAAAAGAAGCATGGAAACGGGTGCATTCGGCCACCCCTGTGGGAGAGGGAGAAGATGGAGGCTACAGATGCTCCAGTTACTGGACTCGCAGGCAGACAGACCGATACTGGGCAAATTGGCAACTGGTAGTTAAGTCTTTTGTTCCGCGAGATGAGCTAATCAAGGTGTCCACCCTAAAGTGATGACAGGCACAATAATAAAGAACAAGACTGGGGTGTTAATGAAACAGTGTCTAATTAAGGCACCAGGGTGAGCCCTGTCTTGGGAGATCCAGTTCAGCAACTTGTGAATCACGCCAGGACACGAAATCTAGGAGCGCAATAGTTTCCGCAGATCATTTTCCCTGTGCACAATGGTTCCAAGCCCTGGGTGGGCAGCAATCAGAGAGCACCCATGCAGATGTGAGGGGAGGATCGCAGCTCACACCCTGAGATGAGGTTCTCTGCCGTGCTTTTTGCTTCTAAGAAAGCTCATCCCTTTCTTCAGGTTGAAGCACTATAGCTGCAGGAACCTTAGAGCTACTGAGACCTCAGTGATTAATTGAACAGCTCGAGACCTCCATTTGGAGCTGCTGGTGTAGCTGCTGTGCTCCTCCCAGGGCACCTTACGCTCTGGGGGTTGAAATAATTAATTACCTGATTAGCATTCGCAAAGACACTGGGGGGCTGAGGGCAGCTCAGCACCTACAGGAGCTGTGTGGAACCTGCAGTGGCAGCTTCTGTCTAGGAAGAAGGATGGGCTCAGGCCAGTGTTTTATCGTTGTGGTGTTGCGCTGCCTGGAATTAGTGGTGCAGCTTCGGGATCGGCCGGGCGCAGAGCCAGGCTCCGCCAGGCTGAGCCGAGCCGAGCGCCGCGCTCGCTGCCAAGCCGCTTTCCTCGACGCACGTTCCTCCCGTAGTTCCCCAGAGGTCTGAGCAAGGCAGGTTTCACTGCGTATGGTGTTTGCCTCTAAAAATAGGCTTTGTGCAATGGAAGGGGAAAGCAAGCAACACCACTGCTACTCTGGGAAAAACATTCACTCCCTTTCCACGGGCTGACTTCAGAACCTCTTCGATGATAATTACTATCATTTTTCTGCTGAGGTTGCTGACATGGACATGAAGTGACCTCCCCAAGCTTCTGCAGAGCTGAATCCAACCCAGGGCTTAAGGTCAGGGTAGCATCACCAGGTCTCCAGACACGCTGCAGGTCGACTCCCCTCCAGCTATGGAAAGTGATTTTCTTTACTCACTGGATGTTGCAAGTTGAGGCTGGAAATTTGACAGCCAAACTGGCTGCATATTCCAGAAACCTGATGGCTTGCTTAAATCAAAGCATTGGCTCAACTGAGGGCCGTGGTGGTTGCACCTGCAGCAGCCTTTGCCTCAGTGCTGGGCCACGGGTGCTACGTGCCCAATTTCTCTCTCGTTGATGGACATAATGAAGGTTGCTGAGGCTCTGGCCTGGAGCCGCACATTCGCTTCACTCCATGGCGGTATTTGACCTAACAAAATGCACAGTCTCCTTCTGAACCCAGCTGCTCTGTC
This sequence comes from Alectura lathami, assembly GCA_013399715.1. Lineage (NCBI taxonomy): Eukaryota > Metazoa > Chordata > Aves > Galliformes > Megapodiidae > Alectura > Alectura lathami. The sequence continues at coordinate 4,542 of VXAV01006425.1, read as the reverse complement.
CTCTCCAGGCCAACCAATGCATTATAAAATTTGGGTTTTAGGATTCTAGACTTATTCCCCCTTACTGTATTCCCCCTGTGTTGAAGGGTCATAGCCCAACAGCAACCTCAGCAGATGGGCTGCTTTGATGGCCATGAAGCCTGATGCTACCTAGAAAGCAGAACGGCAGATTCCCCATGGCTGCACAGTGCCCTGGTTCATGCCGTCAGTGGAGCTGTGTCCGCAATTTGTGCCTGCAGAGCAGCAGCTGTAGGTGAGGAGACAGTCACAGGCAGGTCTCAGGATGGGACAGTGCCTTGCTGGTGACCAGAACAAAGCAGGTTCCAGCCAGGCACCAGCACGGCCCCACCTGCAATGAGGCAAGAAAGGAAGCTGCATGGGTGAAATCATGCTGTGGGAGAAGAAGACATGGAGTGAAATTCAGGTGTTCTGTGCTTCAGTTGCTAAATGGTTATCAGCAGAGGAAGTTACACCACAGCTGGAGACAGCGTTTTTTGCACCCCAGGATCTCCAGCCAGCGTCGGGTACCAGCTCAGCCAGTTGCCATGATTGCATCTGCAGCGTGTGCTCTGATAAGAGCTCTGGTAAAATCACGGAGACGGGACAGAGGTAGACCCAAGACAACCAAATGTGATGAAATTTTGCTCTGCATGGGATGTGTCACCCCTACTGATGTGAGTGGGGACTGTGTGACCTGTACCCTAACAGCTGCCTGAGATTTGAGGGTAATAATCAGTGAGCTATTCTCATCCATAAACTTTCTACATGGAATTATGCTAAGAGAACACACAGCGTACACTACGAGCTCCCTTCACCTCACAGCTATATTGAAACATCTTTTCAATGCCATTCTAGCACCCAGACCAGCCCGATGTCCCAATTCCATCTGGGTGTGATAAATCTCATGTGTTGCTGGAAGTCCACTTTCTTTTCACATGATACAGCCAGATAAACCCAGCTCCCTCTTCTGTCACGTTTGGATGGGTGGGAGCTACACCTCATGAACCACAGAAAGCAACATGCACTTGGGATGATCTGTTCTGAAATGAAGTAAGAGTGAAATCTATGAAGATCTTCATGGCAAAAAAGCAAACCCGTCCATCATGAGCTGATAGAATCACTAGAAAATCACTTCAGAGAGTTCATCAATGAGAAGTGGGTGGGAGAAGCAGAGTTTAGTCCAAGTCCTAATCCACAAATGCTTCCTAAGAAACAGGGGCAAGGCCATTAGCTGGCACGAAATGACTCAGCTGCATGGGCTGCAGTGGAACCCCGCTGGCTGACACCACCCTGGGACCCCCAAGCTCAGCGGGGTCTGCAGTGGCAGCGTTAACCAGAGGCTGCGACCTTTATTCACAGAGAAAGTGTTTTGTTAAATTGGCTTAGTCAGAAAAGAGATTAAAATGCATTCTGCACCAAAAGGTGTCTCTTCGCACTGCCTACGTGTAAAACAAGTCCGTGGAGGAAACGCACGGTGGCAGTTGTGAAAGAATGAGCTCATTACCTAGGAGGACTCATTCCCAGAAGGCAGGGCTTTGAAACCATATAAAAGTTCTCAAATCTCCGTGCTGCAACATCCACTCGACCTCGCGCCTCTCCCTGTTGGCTGGTTGGGTAAGTCGGAGAGCGCCGATGCTTCTCTTGGTGCTTGTAACTTGATCGCTGGTTGTAATTTCACTGAGGTTTACTGTAGGCAGGCTCTTTAGAGAAGAGTTTCATTTGATACCTTTGAATATACAAAAGATTCCTACAAGGAAAAGAAAACTTGGGTAGGATGAGCAGTCTGGGGGTGGCTCTGCAAGGCAAGTTCAGAGGGCGTGTAAATTTGGGGATAGTTAAGTGCTAAATTTGATCCTTTCTGAAGGAGAGATTAGACAAAATGATGTTGGTTTAAATACAACTGATCCTGCCTTCAGGGAAAGCGAAGATCTAAACGGCCTTCTAAAGCTCCTTCCAAATTTAGTTTCTATGATTCTGCTATTTATGATGTGATTATTTTTAAAACTTTAATTGCATTGAAGGATTGGTTTTGGCAAATGAGATTTGTGAGTATGAGGGGCTGTGTGGAGCAGAAGGGTGGAAATATTCCTCTTGTGCTTTGTCACTCGTGGCTTAAGATGCCATCTGGTCCTCCTAAAGGCATAGCAAGGACACCAGATAGTGATCTGGATGGTCTGGGAGGATGGGGAAGAGAGGAACGAGTTGCTTTGAAGATGTGCTGAGAGGGGCAGGTGCCATGGGAGGAGGAACAGCCTGGCACACACTCACTTGATCTGCTTTGTCTCCAGTCCTTTGTTGGCAGGACTTAAGAACACTGCTTCCAATTATTCAGACCTTTTGTATGTGCCCTTAGATTGACATTAGGAAAAGAGCAGGGCAGGAATTGCCAGAGACACAGCAGCAGGCCAGCCAAGCCTGGTCCTGCTTCAGCAGCGCAAAGAGAGGGAGTTCCACCAAGCATTAGGAAACCCCACTTGGCCTGTTGCACATCACTGGCCTTGGGAGAAGAAATCTTCCTGATTATTCTGATTCATGCAAGCTCCACACCTTACTAGCGGCCATGATAACCCAGCAATGTAGGGCAGCATCACCTCTGCTAATTCTTTCCGTTGCAGTTGGCAGGACTGCGGCACAGGTGGCCTCGCTCCATTGCATCGCCGAGGAGCAAGGCGTGGAACTGGCCTCTTACACAGCTGCCGCAGAGGCTCAAGGTGCTGCACAGAGGTGCTGCTTACTGGGGAGGCCCACCCCGCAGATTTAGCACCTCAGGTTTTTAATTCCAAGAAAAGTCTGGAAACCGTTTTAAAATGGGCAAAATCAAATGAATTATTTCAGTTTTGTCTGTTGGACCCAGGTTTATATATTCTACTTTTTGATACACCACATTTTTAAATGCTTATCTTTAGCATTCTATTATCATTATTATTTAGACTTTCTGAAACCACTATCAAACCAGCAGATCTGTTATTTGCCAGCTCCTCTCATCATTCCCTCAGGAAAGAAATGAAAGGGAGTTAACTACTTGGGAAGAGCTAAGCAACAGGAGGAAGAGCTCTGAAGTGTAAATCAGCTCCGATTTCAAAGGAGTGACTCTGCCTCTGCTCGACCTGGCAGGGCTGTCCCCCACTGCAGAGCAGCACAGAGGAGCAAGATAAGGCAGAGGCAGAGCAGGAGCTGGAAGACAGGATGAAAAAGAAAGAGCAAATCATAATTCCTTCTGAGCCAGCCCACCTTGGGTAACCAAGGGCGAGCTGAGAGGACGCTGGTCTTGGAAATTACTGTTTCTTGTAATTGTTTCACCCATATCCCACTGCAGTTCATTTAGCAGGCACAATAACACTCTGACATTTCTTTCAGATAATCTTGTTTCCTGCAAAGATGTCTCTGAACCAAACGCAAATCAAGCAGGAAATCACCCTCCCACCTGGCCTGGACAAAACCATTTCAAAGCAGAGCCAAGAGCCAGCGCCCTACCCTGAGCCTGTCCCATGCCAACAGCAGCATCAACCTGAAACCTACATCCCGAAACCAGCTGCAGTCATAGTGGTAGAGTACCCAGAAGAAAAAGAACCATTGCCAGCCCCATCAGAACTGGGCAAGGGAGAAGCACCAGCGGTCGTGGTACCCCAGTGCCCACCCCAGGAACAGCAGCAGGAAAGCAAGCTGCCACCGACTCTCCCTCCTGTGTCACACCCTGAGCCTGTTCCATGCTCCCAAGAGAAGTCAGCGTGCAAAGAGCTGCCAGAGCTGGTCCTTGTTAGCAGCCTCCCTGAACCGTCTCCCCAGCAGAAGCAAGAAAGCAAAGAGATCCCAGAGCCAGTCCCTGCTCAATGCCCTGAACCTGCCCCACATCCCCAGGAGAAGCAGGAGTGCAAGGAGGTCCCTGTACCAGCCCCTGTGCAGTTGCCTGAACCTACCCCGTGTGCCCAGGAGAAGCAGGGGTGCAAAGAGGTTCCTGTTCCAGTCCCTGAGCCTGCCCCATGTCCCCAGGAGAAGCAGGAGTGCAAGGAGATCCCCATTCCAGTCCCTGTGCAACACCCTGAACCAGCACCACGCCCCCAGGAGAAACAGGAGTGCAAGGAGATCCCAGCACCCACCCCAAGCCCTCCAGAGAAGCAGGAGCGCAAAGAGATCCCTGTGCCAGCCCCTGAGCAGCACCTTGAACCTGCACCGCACCCCCAGGAGAAGCAGGAGTGCAAAGAGGTCCCTGTGCCGAGCCCCGAGCCGGAGCAGTCCTCCCTTCCCAAGAAGCATCCTCCCATCGAGCAGCAGCAGGTGAAGCAGCCCAACCCATGGCCAGTGACGCAGAAGTAGATTGCAGCTGGCAAGGGAAGCCCTGAAGAGAGAAGCAGGATGCAAGACCTCTCCCTCTGTCTCACAAAGGTCATTTTTCCAACACCCTTTTACTCGCCGCAGAATTTCTGCTAAGCACACCTCCCAGCTCCCCCCACTAACGCTAGCATCATCCCTCACTAACAGCCATCCACTAACCAACGCCTCAGGACTGCCAATAGATAAGAAGGCTTCAAGAGACGGTGCAGG
>VXAV01006423.1:41326-51841 GCA_013399715.1 Alectura lathami | reverse complement strand
AGAGCCACCACAATTCACTGTGGTGTTATCCAACTGGTAGTTCACCTCCTTCTTGATGTGAACAGAAGTGTTTGGCTTCTGCACTTTTACAGGTGTATTCAGAGGATCTAGTAATGCAGTCTCGCAACGTGGTGTATGTATTCCCAACTATGTCATATGAGATTGTCGGAATGGTTCTGTGGCCTCCTTTATTCCACCCAGACTACATCATCTCCAGCAACACAGGATTAATTTTTGTTTAGTTTTCAAGCTGTTCTATTCCATATACATTAGATGAAAAAGAAAATACTCCTTTTGCCATTAATGTTAATGTGTGCTTTTTCCTTCTTAATATTTTCCCTAATTTCCAATTTGAGCAAAAGTAAGTTCTTGCTATCAAAACCAAACAAACAGATAATGCAGACAGTGGACTACAACTGTGTCCCTCTTCAACAGACTCACAATGTCAAAAACAGTGCATCAGTTTCACATTGCAGAAAAAAAAAATGATTGAAAACTTGAACATACAGTCACACTGAATGTCTTCAAAGTCACTGCGTGCAGTGAGATGTTTAGCAGCATTAAGTGACCCAGGAAGATAATTATTGTAAGGAATCTATTTTTTGTCCCTCACTTTTAGAGACTGCTTAGACAGCTTTGCACAGCATTGATTGTAGACAGTTTAACCCTACCTTACAAATTCAGTTTGCTGGAAGAAATGAATCTGAATTTTTTGCCTGTCTGAATTACATTTGTGCAGCAGCAGAATTAGAAGGATACAAAAGTGATTTCCAGCTGCACTGACCCCACAACTGATATACCATCTTAGATGCCAATTTCAATCTCATCCCCTTATGTTCTGCCATTTGCAGGAAAGGAAGAGCATCCTTCCCATTTGCCAAGTGCAGTAACTATTTGCATAAAACAGATTAGGAATCTCATTTTTCAGTGCTGTTAAATAAGAGAGAAATTAATGTGTATCTACTACAGAGCGTGGAATGGTTGGGTGTGGCCAGAGGCAGGCTGCCTATTCGAGCATGCAACAGTATTTTCAATGTTATTAGTAATCTAATTATTTGTTTAGATTTTATTTGTGTTTTACACACAGAAGGAATAATGGTTACTCTCAAAACACCCTTTAGCATCTTCTCTTTGAATTAGATTTCAAGCCAATTATTGATTGCTGCAGGTGGTTAGAAGGTTATAACGTCACTTATACATTGTATTTGGTACATGTTTTTGTTAATTAGAATGGAAAGAGGAAACAATCACAAAACAGGACAGTTGCAGATACTGATAGATACTATACACTACAGCTAGTAGAAGAAGTAACGCTATAAAGTGATTATAATTTCCAGTGATCTAATCTAGATATGAGTTATCTTTAGTCAAAAAATGTTCATTCACACAGTTGCTGAAGACAATGAAGAATGGGCATAATATTTTTATGTCTTCTTCTCAGCGGAATGTTAACCTGAAATTCATAGTGTGCCTGACACTGATGTAGTTAAGAAGCCAAACACTGATAGAACAAGACTTTAATTCTGAAAGTACTACTGTGGTAGCATGTCAACAGTAAATCACAAGAAATTTCCTTTCTGCTGTGTGTTTTCTTTCCCTCTAGTGGACAAGTAGTCCAAAACAGTTAGAAAGGTGAGAAATTAGGAAAGTAGTTCTCTAAAATTTTCTAAAAGACCATTCACTATTTCATGAGATTTATTTTCCACTGCCATCAGAAAATCATCTCAGAATCTCAGTGATAGTATCCAACCTACATTGGCATTTTGAATGATAGTTAAAACTGTTCAGCTGATAATTTTATTAGATTGGTTTTTTTCCACCTGAATCAGAACAGCAACAATAAAAATCCAACTTTCTTTTGAAAAGCAAAAATAAAACAACCCATGAAGTAAAACATGCTGTTTTGCTGTTTTAGCCTGCTTACACACTCTCTAGATTTTTTTTTTTTATCAGAAAAATTATTCATAAACAAAAACACTATCTTATCATTATGCAAATGGAAAGTTTGACACATAAAAATTTCATTTACTTGACATGTCTGTGACCCACAAAATAGAAATAATTTTCTGATGATGGCCAGAACTTATCTTGAACATTCCATCCTTATCTTTGCAGGCAAAACTTTGCAATTTTTTTTGAACTAAAAATAGCTTTTCATTCAATCGTTATTTTTCTTTACATGGTAATTTTAACCAATTTATAAAGTATTTGTAGGAGTAGGATTCAACTTTAAACTTTGTATTTAACTGTACTGAAGTCATATACATTAATTCAGTCTATTAATTCAGCTGTATTTTTGTTAAGCAGATAGTTATTCTTCCACAAACAAATAAAGTACTTTCTCAGTTAATAGCAATTTATATCTGAAGCAGTTCTATGTAACCCAAACACATCACTCTGAAATCACAGTACTGTAATTTTAAAACATACTACATTTCTTTTTTCAGATGCATAGGTCTCTTGAGTCATTAATATTCTTCAGAACTATATGGTTATACTTGATTTTCTCTGCAAATAAAAAAAAAATAAGTAGTAAATAAATACAAATGGACATTTCATTATTGTTGAGATGTGTGCAAAGAGCAGGAAAAACACTACAAGCTAGGATTTTTTATTCATTGCATTTATCTTCATCACATTTGTTGACTATCGTTTTAAATTTCATTACTAAGTTATTTCATATTTAATTAAAAATGATATTGCTGTTGCATTTTGTACCCTTTTAAGGGTTACATTTTACTCTGATGTTTTTACCTTATGTTAAGGTTAAAAATGAATTTTATTAACTCTATTTGATTTTACTAGTAACTTTCTGAACTGTTCATAGTACAGACAGAGACTATTTACCTTTCCCCTCTTCAAAAATAAAGGATTGATTCCTATATACACAGGAAGTATTTCACCAGAACTTCTTTGCTTTGAAAATACTGATTCATGAGAAGTAAACTTTTTGTTTTGGTAAGAATTCATTCATTTTGTTGAATTTACTGGTTACTCAGGACTGAATTTTTAAGTAAATCAGAGGCAATGGTGGAAGTTGAAAGTGTCAATATGGCTTCAATGCCCTTTTGCATTTGGTTGACACCCTGATGCAGAATGAGGAATTCTCATTTCCTTCTGAATATCATCAGGGGCAAACAAAGAGATAAAGAAATAACTAAAATTTTTGGAAAAGAATATGATTAAAAAACCTGAGTGTATACAAAAACCTCAAAAATTTCAAGAAACCAAAAATCATCCTGTAAACCTAAGAACTAAGAGTACTCAGAATACTGTGGGTGCCTATAAAAAGGCACGATAAGCAAAGTGAACAATTTAGTGTCAATATTCCAGCATAAGCAAGAAAGTAGTCTTTCTGTGAAGAGACATACAAACACTACACCAACAAACATCAGTGCAGTAAAGGGCACAGGAAAAGGTCAGGAAGTTTTCAGCAGAGTGTTTTTTTTCTCTGAAAATGTCAATTCGTCAAAACTCAAATCATTTATGTGGGAAGATTTGTGTTTATGAATTTTCCATTTCAATTTTGTTCTTAAATTAGCTTTGACAGTGCTGAAACATCACATCTGTTTGATGAAGTGTGATATAGAAGTTTTGGTTTGAGATCATATGCATGTTTAACAATTTAAATTTACAGTGAAGATGAAAAGAAAACAAACAAATTAGACCCCTTTAAAATCAAGAAAGTGAATGTTTTCATTTATCTGAGGAGGTAATTAGAGTTACTCCCCCAAATCTTCTAACTTCAATCATAATGGAAGACGAAGCTCAAGCAATTGGAGTCACTATTCATTGAGTCTATGATGAATGAGATTATGACTCTCAGAATCACCGCCTGATGTGATTGTGCCTTAGCTTTGGATTAGACCTAGAAAGTAGGGTACACACACAATCTATATTTCAATTAGTTGATTTATTTATGTATTGAATCACTGATTTTTTCTAAAAGGGGAAAGTAAGTGAAGAGCACAGTTCACTGCATCCAATAAGTCCATGAAATAATGAATAGGATTGACCCCATGCAGTCTTTGTTTGGGTGACTGCTCAACATGCACTAATAATTATTTTCAAATGCTTTTTCCAGGAAGTTCTGTACAGCCCATATACATATTTTCAGCACATCATCTCAGTAGCATGTGAATAAATTGCTACTGACAAGAGTAGCAGAAAAAAAGGACAATGAACTTCTGGCTTTGACAGCAGCAGAACTGCTCAATCTCTGCAAAAAGAATATGAAATTTATTCTGCCAATTAAACTTTTAAGGAGTTACAAGTGTATTAGAAGAATGAAACTAAGTGAATGGGAAAAGATTGGGAACTGCATATTAAAAATATTTTGTCATGCTCAGCTACATTGTGTTCACATTGGTTAATTTCATTCTTCTCTATTTACATGAAATGAAGGGAATGTTCATCCTATGAACTTTATGATGTTAAAAAAAAAAAAAAAAAAGATCTTTAAGAGAGCAATTATCAAGGCAACTCTTTAATCTGTCTTATACATTTAATGAAACTGGAAACTTTCAAAGATTCTGTTTAATAGGAGTTATCTGCATGAATCATGTACGTAGGATATCTAAACAGATTTTTTGTACATAGAGATCAAAGATTCTACTTGTCCTCAACAGATATGAATAAGTTAATTTAAAAGAAAAAAGGAAATATTCTGAAGAAAATGTTGAAGGATCCTTCTTGAGTGGGCTAAGAGAAAATTGAAAGCAAGAAAATTCTGCCAGTTAGAACTACAGGTGAGTATCTAAATCCAGAAATCTTATGCATGCTTTTCCTAAAATTCTGAGGGAATTGCAATTTAGGTTGAAATCCATGCATATGGTCATTTGATTCAGTTATTCAAGAGGTAGCATTTCCCATTTCAAACTTCCATGTTGAATTTGAAAACAAATGAGATGTTAACTTTACACACATAAATATTTGTATATCTTCATGTACAAATATGCATATTTTATTTGCATCCAGAGTAAAGCAACAATCCCGATTTCTTGCTCCAAATGCAAGACATGCAACAGAAAAACAAAGCTTATCATGAAAACTACTAGATAAAAAGCCTCTTCAAACTTCAGAATATTCATAAGAACTACAAAGTATTTATCTTCTACAAAACTGTCATAAACATGCAAAAGTAATTTCAGAACTCTAAAAACAATAAAAATACATGTACTGTGAAGCAGTCTGCTTGTGCAGTGTCCCTACAAAACTGTTCCTGTGCAAATCTCACAATTTATTTTTGGCAGATTTGACCAACAGTCAAACTGCTGGCCAGCTGCTTGCTCAGTCCCTCATCCCCTGCTGGACAGAAGCAGAAAACAGGAAGATCCAGAGTGAGAAAGCTCATGTGTTAAGACTGGGAGATTTAATATACTGCCAATTAAAACAGTGATTTGAGTAGTGAGAAACAAAAATCATTAAAATAACACCTTTCCTGTCTAAATTTCACTTCTTCACTCCTGGCTCCTCTATGATCTCTCACCTGAGTGTTGCAGGGGTTTGGTGAGGTATGGTCAGTAAATATGGTTAATACATATGAGTTCACAGTGGTGTCTCCTGCTTCAGCAGTAGGATCTCCGTTGGACTGCAGTGAATATCTGTTCTGGCACCAGGAAAGCCTCCTACTCCTCTGATGCCTCTGTGTTTCTCATACTTATTGTTCCCTCCTCCTCCGTCTGTGGCATTTCTTTGTCCTTTATTAAACGTGTTCCCTGAGGCACCACCATGTTGACTGCTAGGCCCAGCCACGTCCTGCGGCATGGCCATTGGAGCCAGCTGGAACCAGCCGTGTCTGGCATGGGGCAGCAGCCCCACAGCGACCTGCCAGCACCTGGGCACAGAGACACAGCACAAACTGACAGTCTGGCTGATTTATGAAAGGGCCATCACTGCCTTTAATTCAAAATTTCATACTGCAAATATGAAGCTGGGTCCTACACACCTAGCTTAAAATCACGTTGACAGTCACATCTAGTTCACCGCAGAAAGTCACACAGAGCTCTGCTATCAATAACACTTCAACCTTGTTATCTGAATCACAGTCTGCTCAGATGAAAGATGTCACTTGTCCTTTTGAAAACTGCTCAGTTGTAATCAACTTGTTCATATATTACAGAATAACAATTGTTTTTTCAGACCTTTTAATATAAACATTGTAGATAAGATTTTTTTTTCAGGAATAAGAAAGTTTTCATGTCCCTAGAAGGGATATTTTTTTCATAAATCTTTAATAACATTTGACCATTCCAATTTTGTCTAATTGGGTACAAGAATCAAGGCTACCGAATTTTGAACCAAATCAGTGTTTTTTTTTTTTTTTCAGAAATGCCAACTCATCATGGTAAGAGCAAGGGGAAATTTCTGTGGATTTTTTTCGAATAGGGCATATGATTTTTCAATTAAAATAATTTCTTCATTAAGAAGTGTTTGCTTTTGTTGGAAAATTTCATTATTTAATTTTTCAGTCGCAAAAGAAATCACTTGAACCAAAGCCTAAAATATGTATTTCAAAAGTAATCTCATTTCTATAAACACTGGAGTGCTGTTAGCCCTGTAATTTCTCTTTTTTGTTGTTCTCAAATGGTAAATACTAGCTAAATTAAAAATGGCTTACAAATCTGAAGGATGTATTTGAGCCTACTATACTGCAAGGTGCAAAGAATCATATCTCAACACTGTGAACTGGCAGTTCACCATTGCCTAAGGTCTGCAATAAGGGACATTGGTGTTGCCCTGAGATTTTGATTTCACTCAAAGATACCATTGAAGATGGGTGATTTTAAGACCTATTTATTTTTTGTTACATGAAGAAGATGAACCATTAAGCTGTGGGATATTTGTTTGATGGAGCTGGATAAGATGTCCCCCTTTTTAAGTATATTTCATTGTAAACCTAAAGCAGCTGCCAATGCAAATCTAACAAACTCTTTTACCAAGAGCTGATCAGTCAAGGGAAAAAAAAAAGAAATTTGGTGTTGTATGTTTTACTTGATGTCTTAAGTGTAACCAAAGAATTACTACATATTAGAAATATTCCCAGAAATATTCTTTCTTATGAAATAATTGTTGATAAGCAGGGTAAAAGGAAATAAATTGTTTTCAGAAACAACTACAGAGTCTTAATGTGTAATCCGTAATAAGAATATGGAAGACAAAATGTAGGTATGTAGGTATACCAGTCATTGCAATTGATTAGCGGAAAACAAACAAACAACAACAACAAAAAAAAAATTGCTGCAAAACCACGATCCGTTCTTTATTTTTCATTATTTGCTATTATGCCTGTAATCAGAAATCATCAGCTTTTGCAGTTGAAATATACCATATGTACACAGCCAGGGTACAGCAATTTGCTTTCAGTCAGGGTATTTGAACTGCTGCTAATAAAGGATTTTTTAATAAAAACATTCTGAGAAAAGATAAGTGCACAAGCAAGTTTTGTAATATTCATGAATAGTGTTGTAATTAAAATTATACAGACTGACGCTCTCCATTTCCTCTATAGAGAAAGCAATGGCATGGATTGTACCGGTGATGTTTCTCTAAAATTCTGAAACATAGAGGAACTCACAAGATGTGCTTTCAGTCTGAGATGTGAATTATCCAAGTTCCCAGCTGAAATCACACTAGGGCCCCCACTGATTACCTGCTGACTAACAACTCTGCAGGGGCTTTATGTGATATGGACAAGTCATTTCCTTGCCAGTGGCTTAAGATTACCAAGTCATTATGTTATAGAATCAAAGAATCATAGAATGGTTTGGGTTGGAAGCAACCTTAAAGATCATCTAGTTCCAATGGCAGGGACAGCTCCCACTAGACCAGGTTGCTCAGAGCCCCATCCAGCCTGGCCTTCAACTCTTCCAGGGAGGGGGCATCCACAACCTCTCTGGGCAACCTGTTCCAGTGTCTCACCACCCCCACAGTACAGAATTTCTTCCTAATATCTAGCCTGAATCTCCCCTCTTCCAGTTTAAAGCCATTACCCCTCATTCTATCACTACACACCCTTGTAAAAAATCCCTCCTCATCTCCCCTGTAGGCCCCCTTCAGGTAGTGGAAGACCACTATCAGGTCCCCCCGGAGCCTTCTCTTCTCCAGGCTGAACAATCCCAACACTCTCAGCCTGCCTTCGCAGGGGAGGTGCTCCAGCCCTCTGATCATCTTCGTGGCCCTCCTCTGGACCCCCTCCAACAGCTCAATGTCCTTCTTGTGTTGGGGACCCTAGAACTGGACACAGTACTCCAGGTGGGGTCTCACAAGAGCAGAGTTTTGGGGCAGAATCACCTCCCTCGCCCTGGTCACGCTTCTCTTGATGCAGCCCAGGATGCAGTTGGCCTTCTGGGCTGCAAGCGCATGTTGTCAGCTCATGTTGTTTTTCATCAACCGACTCCCCCAAATCCTTCTCCTCAGACCTGCTCTCCAGCCATTCTCCACCCAACCTGCATTTGTGCTTGGGACTGCCCCGACCCAGGTACAGGACCTTACACTTGGCCTTGTTGAACTTCATGAGGTTGCCATGGGCCCACCTCTCAAGCCTGTCCAGGTTGCTCTGGAAGGCATCCCTTCCCTCTAGCATGTCAACGGCACCACACAGCTTGGTGTCATCCGCAAACTTGCTGAGGGTGCACTCGATCCATGTCACTAACAAAGATGTTAAACAGCACTGGTCCCAATACTGTTCCCTGAGGAATGCCACTTGTTACCGGTCCCCATTTAGACATTGAGCCATTGACCGCAACTCTCTGGGTGTGACCATCCAGCCAGTTCCTTATCCAGAGAGTGGTCTGACCATCAAATCCATGTTTTTTCCAATTTAGCAATCAGGATGTCATATGGGAGGTATCTTTCCTTGCAATGGTAGCCTTCTTATGTCACAGGGTATTTGAGATAGGCAGCTGGAGATACCAGTAGTCATCTTTCAAATTTTAGATATTTCCATCTCATTTAGTCATCCAAGTTCCCAACAGAAAGAAAATTAGGTCTTTCGACAAGGTGATTGTTCTCATCCAGATGAGAGTTTCAGTCAATTATTCCCTGAAGTTGTTTATTTCTCTTTATTGATTATACTGGGGGTGTTTTCAGTTAAGAGAGATGAATCTTACTGCTGCTATCACATACCCTGTGTAGTTCAACACCTTTAGCAAAAAATTTTTTTTTTTTTTCCACAGCTTATAAATATCAAACATTTTATGAATATAAGGAAGGGAATGAAGTGGAATGCTTCCTTGAAAGTGCTTATAGGCACCGCTTTCAGTAGGAAGGAATAGGTTGGGAGGTGGATGCTTTGTGCGGCAGAAGCAGTTGTTTGCCACTGAGCTGATGCAGAGAGTCACTGGTTTGCACAAGGGCAAATGGGAGAGGCTTAGCACAGCAGCTCTCATTGTTTTTGAAGGTTGGAATGACATGAGACATAAAGGTTGTTATCACCTCAGTCTCTCCAAAGAGTGGCAACCTGGCCTGCAGGAGCTGAGAGGTGGCTGCGTGTGCCTCTCATCTGATGGGTAATGGAAAAGACCTCTAAGATTATCTAGTCCAACCATCAACCCGCCACAACCCACCACTGTATGTTAGCATTATGCTCCAAACAAAATGAAGCAGAATAAAATATTACATTATCTAACTTTAGCTGCTGATGGAACCTGTTGAAATTAGGAGGATTTCTTTTCCAGTTAAGCTTTCTATTAAACTGTCCAATTTGCACAGGGAATGAACTGAGGTCTAAAAGAGGTGGGAAAGGCTAGTAAACAGAGCATATTTTGCTCATATACTCAGGAAGCAACTGTTTTGCCAGCTTTCTGTTTTTGGCAAAAGAAAAGTCAATGCTTGTGATTCATCGTTGCATTAATACAATTATATCTGTATCATCCTAATAAAACTGATGAATTTACAACAGTGCAGAACTGGTGCATCGCTGTAATGAATCATTCTCTTTATTATGGTAACCCACCAGGGATCAGCTCCGCATTACACCAGCCGCTGGACAAATGCAGACTGATAAAAGAAGGTTCTACATTAAAGGAATTAAAAGGAAGCCTCTGTGTTAATTAATCATTGATTTTATTTTTTTCTGGGATGTAATTAGTACTTGATCTGAAGCAGCAATATTTTCAAGATGAAAAGTAGCTTACTGCAGACTGAGATAGGTCTCTAATCATTATTTTGGAACAATACATTTTTATGTTCTAATTTCATATTTTCTATGCAATTTATAAAGGAATGCAATAAGAGAAAGCACTGGAGACGGTTACTTGGCCCTCATCATAATGAACACAAAACAGAGATCACTCTCAAGTTGGATTTTATTTTGTGCTATTCACCTGTCTGCAGGAGAAAATCATTGGAACTCTGATGTTACCGAGCTGAGAAGCCATGAAATCTGGTCAGTCTACACAGCTTCAGATAAAAGATTTATCTAAGCCCACTAAAAGATTAAAGTTGAATTTACAAGTAAAAGTCAATTTGTTGTTTTTTTTTCAAGATTTTTTTTTTTTTTCCTGGAGTATTTGT
>VXAV01006423.1:22424-33000 GCA_013399715.1 Alectura lathami | reverse complement strand
TGTATTTGTATGGGATGGGGCACTGCAGTTTCTTTTTGAGTTCCATTCACTGGGAAACCACAATATCATGGTTCTGATATACTAACAGCTGAATTAAGTGTGTTTCTTCTTCTCTCTGTCCCAGAATCCTGTAGCAGTTGAATTATACCAGTGAAGGAGGAAGTTCAGATCTGAATCAAGATCTTTGCTTGCCTTCATGTGTTTGAATCTTCAGGGAAATGGTCTGTTATATTTTTGTCACTAAAAAGCTCACATAGCTTATACAATGCTTGTTTTATTTTTCCATAAATACTTTCCCAAGGTAGTTCAGGGAACCCATCCAGACAGCTGAGGAGCATTGCACACTAGACATTATACAAGAAATACAAGAGCTCAATGGCTAAGGCTTCCTGGGTTGAAAAAAACTATTATTGTGGCAAAGGCTTTCTAGATCAAGATATGTCAGGTGAAGTAGGAGCTGTTCAGAATGATTTTCCATCAGCTGAAAAGCGAGTTTTTCAGTCTCAGCCACTCAGCTATGAGATTCTTTGAGGGATGAAGGGAAAACATGTTTCTAAACCTGTTTTGCCTACTGAAAGAAAACAAAATCTGTAGGATCGTAATCAGCACAGCTCTGTGTTCAACAGTGGCGAGGCCCGCAGTTTATCAGCTCTGCTCACATGAATAAGTATCACTTCAGTCCATAGAAATTCTTATAAAGGCAATCTGCAGCTTTGGAGATAAATCAAGCAGCTATAGAGGCATTAAAATGTGCAGGGATGGCAGAAGGATACAAGCAGTTTAGAGTCTATTTAGCTGCCATATAAAAGAACAGAGCTTGAAGCTGGCTTGGTTTAATGTAATGAATGCTGCAAGCATCCCTCTTGTACCATCACCTCAGTGATATGAACGGGGCAGGGAGACTTGCAAAATGGTGTTGAAAATAAAAAGCTATGTATCTTTTTATTTTGTTAAATCTGATGTTGTCATTTATGAAACAGCAGGTAAAGCACAGGGGGTTATTAAAAATATAAGCTATCTTCTTGTCTTTTTGGGGTGGATTTTAACAATAGTGTCAATGTTGAAAATGAGTAAGATCTGCTACTTTGTTACCGGGTGAAAATAAAAATCCCCAAATGAAATCAGTTTATTTTTCTTTATTATCCTATGGATATTGTCCAAGGATCTTTAATAATAATTTAAAAGATGAATACCTAGACTGCATCATTACATGCACAACAATTGGTATATCTCCTTTCACTGTACTGAATGTTACAGTTTCATGGTTATTTTCAAGCATTATCGTGTTAAAACGCTGCCAGAAAAAAAAAAAAAAAGAGTTAATTAATGGAGTTATTGATCCTTATTTCCAGCATGTTTTTACAGTTTAACTTGAAATGAAATAGATATACTGAAGAGGATGGGGATTTTTTTACACACTGAAGTTAATCTTCATTGAAAATTATGTCCATAGCCAAAGGTGAATGATCTAAGCGGACCTCAGAGGGTTGCAGAGAGTTTCCAAACACCATGGTGGAAATGCCCCCCAAATAAATAAATGCATTAGAGGATGCTTTTATGAAAATAGTTAACAGAAGTTACTGTTTAGTCTTGATTCTTCCACAGCTGAAAACTTTATATAGTATTCCAGGTAGAACCATTCAAAAAAAAAAAATTCTTTTAGCCATAATGCATACCTGACAGCACTGTTATATGTCATGGACAATAAAAAATAGGTTAGTGAGCCAGATAAATTTCCAGTGCAACTCTAAAACCTTTGATAGATGAACCAGGACTATATTCTTCCAGTTGCTGTCTAGATAAGTATTTATTTTACTTGAAGTAAGCACAAATTAAGCTTAGCTTAAGCCAGGTATCTAGAGGGATTCTTCTGGAGAGCTAGCTTTTGAATAACACTACTAGACCATGCCTAAACAAATCATAGAAATTATACCAAAGCAGAGGTGCAGAAATAACAGTTTAGATAGTTATTGTTGTTTATTTTGGACTTAGTGAGGATTTTGGCACTGTCTTCCTTGACAATTCATGGGCAAACTGATATACGGTCTAGGTAAATGGAAAGTGGGTTGGGCTGAAAACTGACTGAATGGCCAGGCTCGTTGGGCTGTGATCAGCCATATGAAGTCCAGTTGGTGGTCAGTCACTAATTGTATACCCAGGAGTCAATACTAGGAACTACAGTGTTCAACATTTTCATTAACAACCTGGATGATGGGACAGCATGCATCTTCAGCAATTTGGTAGATGACACAAAAACTGGAAGGACTAAGTGATGTACCAGAGGATTGCGCTTCCATTCAGAGGGACCTCACCTGTCTGGAGAAATAGGCTGACAGGAGTAATCCCAGGCACTGGGATCGGACTGGAAAGCAGCTCTGCAGGGAAGAATCTGGGGGTCCTGGTAAACAGGTTGAACATGAGCCAGCAGTGTACCTTTGTGGCAAATGCAGCCATTGATATCCTAGGGTGCACCAAGAAGAGCATTGCCAGCAGGTCAAGGGAGGTGATTCTTGTTGCTGAAAGCTGATGAAACATATGGAGGGCTGTGCCCAGTGCTGGTTTCCCTAGTACATCAAAGGGACACACATACTAGAAAGAGTCTACAGAAATGTCATGAATAAGTGATTGGAGCATCTGAGTTACACGGCGGGACTGAGAGCTGGGATTGTTCAGACTGGTGAAGAGAAATCTCAGGGTGAGCTTATCCATGCATATAAACACATGATGAGGAACAGTAAAGAGACGGAGCCAAACTGTTCTAATTTATACTCAGTGACAGGAAAAGAGGCAAGGGCAGAAAATGAAATACAAGAAATTCCTTTTAAATACAAGAAAAAACATTTTTAATGTGAGGGTGGTTGTTCACTGGAACAATTTGCCCAGGGAGGCTGTAGAATCTCCATCGTTGGCCCTATTCAAAACCCAACTGGACAAGGTCCTGCACAACCTACTCTAGCTGACTTTGCTTTGAACAAGCTGTTGGACTAGAGAATCTCCAGAGGTACCTACCAAACTCAACTTTTCTGAGGTACAATAAACAACAACATCTTAGTAACTTTTCCTGTTTCTAACTGAAGTTATATTTATCCCGCTTTTGACCTTTATCATATTAAATTATTTTCAGACTTCCTTTTAAAGAATTGCTTATTTTAGCACAATATAAACTATAATCATGTTGTTTTAAAAATGCTGCAAGATTGCTCATGGTTGAAAATTTAAACTACTCATTAAAATAGTGAAAACCAAGAAAATTTTCCTTTTATATTAGAAACCTTGTAATTATCTTATGCAGCTTTTAAACATTCATTGGATTCTACCATACACCATTGTTAAGTCTGGGACCTTATTCTGCATAAAGTGGGAATACAAAGGAATTCTGATCTTCGGCTAGAATAAATAGAGTTAAAATTTCAATCAACAGTGTGTATAACCTGAATGACTACTTCAGAAATCTTATGAACAATTGATATGATCATTAGTTTCTTAGGTTATAAGTTGTGTTAAATATACTAGTGAAAAGGCTTATGCTAACTTCTTGAGAGAGCAAATAAAAATAGATGGACAGATGGAGAAAGGAAAGCTAAGTTTTCTGGTAGAATTTCTAGATATCATATAGATTGGATTCAGCAGGATTACTAGACAAGTGGGTGATTAAAGATGAAGCAAGCAGTCAGATGCATCTTGGAACAAGGAAAGTAAGTTGTAGGCCAGGCTTCTTCCATTTGCACTATGCTTCCTTCTCCCCTCTAAGATCAATTGCGACACTTCTTGGGAATATTCTGTTATTCAAGATGGGTGTTTTTCTAAAGTCATATAGGATGAAGGAGAGCAATTTTTTTTTTTCATTTCTGCCCCTATCATTTTAAGTCCAGTCAGAGACATTTAAATTAATATGTACGTGCCGTCACATGAATTGGCAGTGTTCAGCCCACTAAGGCAGTTTTACAATTACAGCTGTTCTTTAATGCTTTTCAGCTGCTATCTTATCCTTTCCTAGTCCCAAAGCTCCTATTGTTCTTCCTTGGTATCCACAGTTTCACTCTAGTAACTACTGACTGCCCTTACCTATTCCATCTATTGTGCTAAACTTTAGGAACAGCATGCGTAAGGCATGTGGCATTATACCATTAAAAGTGGTAAGATTAGAGAGTCGCCTGCGTAAATATGATCTGTGCAAATGTGAGTCTTCTTCTCCATTCCTTTACATTTTTACTAGCCACTTTTGTTCCATATTTGCATTTTCTTCTATTAAAGAACAGAGATTAGTGATGACAGTTATTATTTTAATATTCCACATCAGCAAGAGGGAGGTCTGTACCCCAACTATTGCAATACTATTAAACTTTTGGTCAGGATAGTTTTGGAGATCTGAGTAGCAGTTCCCCTACAGTTCTTCCTGGGAAACAGAGACCTCCATGGGGGGATTCATTTCATAGTGGACGTCATTTCATAGGGACCTCAGGGTCAGAAGTTGATGCTGAGGCTTTCTCTTCCTCCAGAGTCATCTTCAGATGCTGCAGTCTTTAAGCTGCACTACCTCCCTGTTCATGTCCCTGTTTCTTGGGATGCAGTTTGATATGGAGATTATTGCACAGAGGAGTGGTAGGAGCTGACAGAGGTGATGTACCCTAATTTTTCATATAGTCAGTCACCAATATTCAGAAATGGCAGTACTCCTCTGAGTAAGACGAAGTCTGAGGTATGCCATCCCCTTTCCTTCTCCACACAGCTGCTTCTGGCCTTCAGGGAATGGCATATCTCCCTCACGCAGGCTCATTTCCAGCAACCACTCAGCTGCCGCTTCCTCTGTTCCCTAATGAATGCCCTCTCTTTCTACAGCAGCCAACTCCAACCTCATCCCTGAACATCTGAGGGAAAGTCACAGCAGGGAAAAACTGCAGCCAGCTGCTGCTGGGATCAAGGTCATCCAGGCACTGGGATGTGGATAAAGATGGAAAATACTATTTTGGTCTAGGGCAGCTCCCGCTTGCTGGCTTACAATGTCATAGGACCAAGGCACATTGTATATTCTACTGTGATTCTGGGAAATGGAGTGCATCCCAGCCAAACTAGCTCTTTGATAGCCATTAACACTACTGAAGTTCTTTTAGTCTGTGAATAATATCAAAGGGCATTGTCTTTTTTCCTCTCTCCTACACTGTGTTTTACTGTCATCTGGAAGCAAATAAACCCTCTTCCTTTTACAATGAAAAAACAGGTAAATATTTTTCAGTTGAATTCCCCCAACCCTCTCCTGCACTCCCTCATCTCCATATTCAACTCTCTTCTTTGAATTTATTTCTGGTATTGTCCAACACCTCTTGAAACCTTCCTCTTGAACAGGGCTACCCCATGCAGCTCTCAATTTTTAAATTAGAGGTGGGTGTTCTAACCTGAAGTTTTTCAGTGGANTTATACTCAGGAAGTTTCTGAGTTACTTCTTTTCTTGTTTTCATAACCTTTTGTGCAGCTCTGTGGGAATAAAAAGCATTTAAATGTAATCACTTGGTCAAAGTGGAGAACAAATTTAAAAGGAAAATAAAATCCAGTTTATATCTGCAGGTATTCAATATTAATGCAGTAAGCACTGTTAAATAACATAAAAGAAATACATAACAACATAAAAATAAATAAAATATTTTTGGATCTCGTGATGAATGATTTAAAACATTATATTTCAACTAATAATAGCAAAAGAGAAAATTAACATAGAAGACTGAACTTGGGAATTATAATATGCTACATTCATTTTTGCTGCTCAATGCTTGTAATGGTAAAAAGTTGCAGATCATATTCCAAACTGCCATTCTTTGATTTTATGAGTCTGAAAGCTAATTGTACTTGTTGCAAATGAAATCCTCCAAAATCCTGTTAGAATTAAGTCTGTTAGAAATCGTTTCTTACTCTTTGAGATTATTTACTTATTTATTTATTTGTTTGTATGTTTATTTATTAACTTGAGGTCCAACTTAATGACATAGGGCTAAATGCCTCCAGATCTAAACTGGGAATTTCTGCAGTTTCCAAAAATGATAAACATTGGCCATAATGATCCCTGCTTCACTTAAAATGTATGAGCTATTTTGGATAAGCACAGTTGTATTTGTGCATTTTCTGTGTGTGCTCACAAAAGCTGGAGAAAAGGGTGAAGAAAAACAACAAACAAGAAAATAAGTAAGCAAATCTGGCTGATTAGAAGAAGAAATTTTAGTATCTGTCACATGTATGTGACAAAAATAGAATAAATAAGTGGTAGTTTACTGCATCTCTTTGAAAGAGTTGCTCTGAAAATATTACGTCTTGCAGTTGTTCAACATTCAATAAATTGTTTTCCAAAATGCTGGCAGGGCAATAGTCAACTGTAATACATGTGATGTGAGTCTTTGTGTGTACTGGAACATCTCTTGGGATCAGTCCCAAGCCTTGTTTGACATCTCCATCAATGACTGAGGAGAGGAAGCAAATGGAATATTAATGAATTAGCAGATAACTCTGAGTTGGGAGGAGCTGAGAATATCAATGAGGGGATAAAGGCACACAAAGAAAATGCAGAGATAATGTTGGTATGGTATGGTGGATTCTGCTAGTTCAAGAGAAGAATGTGGCTTACTAGGTTTTGGTATTTACTGCAGAATGGTTTCCAGTGAAGACCTAGAAGAGGACGAAAGCCATAAGAAGAACTAGACAAAGGGACAACTACAGAGAAAAAAGTATGAGCCTTTCCATGACAATATTATCAACAGTAGGTCTCAACAGTCTTGACTCCTTTATCAGTCCATTAGACTATGAAGTTGCCTGCTTCCGCAATGATTACACTGAGCCGTCTGAGAAACTGGTCAGTTTTAATTCCTGTTTGTTTTTCTGTATCATAATTGTGGTCATATGCATAGTAAACACTCCTTTTTCATGTAAGAAGTTTTGGCATTCGTTGTAACTTGATTCTATAACTAAAGATAATACTTCTGTAAAAACAGAACCCTAGAATCATAGTCTCTTCTCAATGCTCAAATTTAGTTACCTCTATTCCTCATTCCCAATGGAACTTTTAAAAAATGTTGTTAAAGAAAAATTAACACCTTCAAGCTGAATACCAACTATGAATAAAATAGAACTTATCTAGAGATATTGATGCTCATGATTTTTAATTATAGAGTGTATGATACAAATTAGATAGGAAACAGTCCGGGGACCTCCAGAAGTCCTGTCTGAACAAAACAGAATAAGTGTGAAACCTGGCCTACACAGAGAAGACCAGTCTGATGCTAGTAAAAGTAATTTAATATTGCATCTCCCAAAGCAATAGAAACAACTTGATCCTGAACATCCTCTAAAAATCCTCATGGCCAATACAAGCACTCACGCAGCAAAGCTATACACATCCTCCCTTAAGGAGACTTTGACTTGCAGACCTTTGCCCCCGAATCAACCACTTGGCTATAGAACAGAGAATTCTGCTTAGCTACATATAGTTTCATGGTTTATGGTTTAACACATATGTGTCTTATTCATGGTTAGCTAGTTTATCAGTTTATTTAAGAAAAATAAATCCCGTGGAATGCCATAAGCATGTTAATCGCTTCTTCCCAACACAGGACGTTTTAATGTGAAGGGATTACAGTGACATCCAGCAGATAAGCTTAAAAGGAGTACTGAATTGTGCAGAGAAGAGCTCTCCTTGGAATGTTTTGCTGGGAATGCTCTATCTTGCCAAAAAGTGCGCCTTTTGAAAATTCCACCGTTTGTGAAGTGGGGGAGGATATGTATCTTTTTCAAAACAGGAAAGAAAATCAGCTGATCAGCTGATTAAAAATTCAGTTTCTAAAGTAACTTCCTTTCAATTGTGAACAATATGATTTTCATGAGTAAAAGAATTTCTCTTAGACCACATTGCATTGAAGTACAGCATTTGTCAAAAAGTGAATCATCAACAGACAACAGACATGGAGTTCACATTAAAAAATAAAAAAAAAAAGGAAAAATGAAGGCATAATAAATCTAATGCTCTGTGGTTTAAATCAGTCTCTAGTCATGAGAGACACATACTTATGCCTTTCTGCATGATCTGATAATGGCCACTTGTCACTGGTAAAATTAACATTCTGAACTAGATGTATTTGGGATTTGATCCTTATGATAATTCCTGGGTTTTATTTTTTTAGTTACATGTGTCTTTATTCCCCTTAAGACAAGAACTTCTCAGATAAACATTAAACTAGGTAATTATTTTCAAAGCAGTTCAAAAGTCATCTGAACCCACAAAGCAAAGTTCAGAGCTCTATGGACTGAATATGACTCTATAATGTACACACTGCTGTCATTAGCACATAAAAACTGTATCTGGAGTTGCAAAATTTTCCTGTCTGACTTCCATGATGACTGGTGAATGCAGGGATAGAGACACAAAAAAAAGTGATTAAAAAGAACTAGTGCTTCTTCTCCATTCTTCACACATTGATACTTATTCATTCAGACAGCTGAAGTACTCAGCTTAGAAAATTCTTATTCCACACACCTCATTGCCAATGGCTTTAATGCCAATCACCGCTGTATTTCATTGCTGAGATCTGGTGCAAGGGAAGAGATGAATAATACCATAACTACGAGGTCTTATATGTACAGATGTGACTTTGGAAATTTCATAAATGATGCAGATTCACAGACTTGCAATGCACCTTTAGCACCATTTCACTGGGCATTCTGTTTCTGACTTCAAGTCATGTTAGACTAGAAGGTTTGAATATGAACAATATCCGTTCAAGCCTTAGATGGCTAACTGGAAAGGTACACTGCTGTTTTTTCTCCATTAGTGAGGTGAAGAAGCAGTGTTCCTTGTACTATGCATTCATGTGGCACTCTCTGTTCTACTCCATCTCAGAATAGAAACAAGAGCACCTGGAGACTGTACCCATGGAAACACTGTCACAACAGGAGACAAGATCATTTACTTTGTCTTTGATTTTTTGGGATCTTGCTTGAAATTTTATCCTTTTGTTGGATACAGGTTTTGTTGGATACAGTGATATTTTAAGCGATGTGTTTTTTTCTTCTTTTTTTTTTTTTATGGAAATAAATACTTTTAGACTTACAAATATTACAATGCTGTGAAGCACTAAGGAATTTTAGTATGCTCCAAATAAATTTGAATTTAAGTTTCCACTTCAGATGATTTATTCAAATACATAAAGTTACTTTTTTAATGGAACTTTAATGCAATACTTTTTACTTGATATTTAGAAGGAAATCAGTTAAGTAGTTAGAGGGCTACAAATATTTGAAGTCAGCAGAAGTAGAATAATTTTTGCAGCCTTGAAGCTCAGCAAAAATACTTTATACAAAAAAGTCTCGATTCACTTCTATGTGAAGTATTTTTAACTTCAGTTCCTAAAGAATGCTCCAGAAAAAAAAAAAAAAAAAAAACCACACACACACTTTAACTGAGATAGGCCTCAGGCAATCCTCAAGCCAAATAACCTGGAATCAGGAGATTAANTCCTCAAGCCAAATAACCTGGAATCAGGAGATTAAAATAGGTGGTTATTAGAAAGTTCACATGAAAAAAAAAAAAATTACTGAAATGAATGTTGCCCAAAGCACTGTTAAACTTTAATGCATTATGTACGCATGCAGCCTAAGTCAAGATTTAAAGTCCTGAGACTAACTTTTAGATAAGATAACTTTCATTGACAGGATTGGGTCCAGAGAAGGGCCACGAAGATGATCAGAGGGCTGGAGCACCTCCCCTGCGAAGGCAGGCTGAGAGAGTTGGGGTTGTTCAGCCTGGAGAAGGCTCTGGGGGGACCTGATAGCAGCCTTTCAGTATCTAAAGGGGCCTACAGGGGAGTTGGGGAGGGACTCTCTAGAAGGGCATGTAGTGACAGGATGAGGGGTAATGGCTTTAAACTGGAAGAGGGGAGATTTAGGCTAGGTGTTAGGAAGAAATTCTTTCCTGTGGGGGTGGTGAGACACTGGAACAGGTTGCCCAGAGAGGTTCTGGATGCCCCCTCCCTGGAAGTGTTCAAGGCCAGGCTGGATGGGGCTCTGAGCAACTTGGTCTAGAGGGAGGTGTCTCTGCCCATGGCAGGGGGGTTGGAACTTAATGATCTTTAACATCCCTTCCAACCCAAACCATTCTATGATTCTATGATTCTAAGCCAGGCTGAGAAGTTGGGTAAATAGCTATCTGCTGAGATCTACAGTGCCATGGGAACACAACTATTACTATTTCAGACAACCAGGTTAAACCTCCCTTAGATATGAATAGAAAAAAAAAAAACATAACCAAATCTTCATTGTATCCTAAAACATTAATGAATAATAATGTCTCACAGGAGAGGAATAATATTATCTAACTTTAAATGAATTCACTGGAAACCTCTGCATTTGAGCTAGCTATCTGCTGCTAATGACACTAAGCTGAGTGGTGCAGTTGATGCAACAAAAGGAAGGGATGCCATCCAGAGTGACATGGACAAGCTGGAAAATTGGGCCCATGTGAAAAGAATGAGATTCATCAAGGCCAAGTGCAAGGTATGTGTACAGACTGGGAGAAGAATTCACTGAGAGCAGCCCTGCGGAG
>VXAV01006423.1:341-21556 GCA_013399715.1 Alectura lathami | reverse complement strand
CCAGAAAAAAAAAAAAAAAAAAAACCACACACACACTTTAACTGAGATAGGCCTCAGGCAATCCTCAAGCCAAATAACCTGGAATCAGGAGATTAAAATAGGTGGTTATTAGAAAGTTCACATGAAAAAAAAAAAAATTACTGAAATGAATGTTGCCCAAAGCACTGTTAAACTTTAATGCATTATGTACGCATGCAGCCTAAGTCAAGATTTAAAGTCCTGAGACTAACTTTTAGATAAGATAACTTTCATTGACAGGATTGGGTCCAGAGAAGGGCCACGAAGATGATCAGAGGGCTGGAGCACCTCCCCTGCGAAGGCAGGCTGAGAGAGTTGGGGTTGTTCAGCCTGGAGAAGGCTCTGGGGGGGCCTGATAGCAGCCTTTCAGTATCTAAAGGGGCCTACAGGGGAGTTGGGGAGGGACTCTCTAGAAGGGCATGTAGTGACAGGATGAGGGGTAATGGCTTTAAACTGGAAGAGGGGAGATTTAGGCTAGGTGTTAGGAAGAAATTCTTTCCTGTGGGGGTGGTGAGACACTGGAACAGGTTGCCCAGAGAGGTTCTGGATGCCCCCTCCCTGGAAGTGTTCAAGGCCAGGCTGGATGGGGCTCTGAGCAACTTGGTCTAGAGGGAGGTGTCTCTGCCCATGGCAGGGGGGTTGGAACTTAATGATCTTTAACATCCCTTCCAACCCAAACCATTCTATGATTCTATGATTCTAAGCCAGGCTGAGAAGTTGGGTAAATAGCTATCTGCTGAGATCTACAGTGCCATGGGAACACAACTATTACTATTTCAGACAACCAGGTTAAACCTCCCTTAGATATGAATAGAAAAAAAAAAAACATAACCAAATCTTCATTGTATCCTAAAACATTAATGAATAATAATGTCTCACAGGAGAGGAATAATATTATCTAACTTTAAATGAATTCACTGGAAACCTCTGCATTTGAGCTAGCTATCTGCTGCTAATGACACTAAGCTGAGTGGTGCAGTTGATGCAACAAAAGGAAGGGATGCCATCCAGAGTGACATGGACAAGCTGGAAAATTGGGCCCATGTGAAAAGAATGAGATTCATCAAGGCCAAGTGCAAGGTATGTGTACAGACTGGGAGAAGAATTCACTGAGAGCAGCCCTGCGGAGAAGGGCTTGAGGGTTCAGGTGGACAAGAGGTTTGGCATGAGCCAGCAGTGCGCGCTTGCAGCCTGGAAGCCCAGCTGTATCCTGGGCTGCACCAAAAGAGGTGTGGCCAGCAGGATGAGGGAGCAGATTGTCGCCCTCTACTCTGCCCTCATGAGGCCCCATCTGGAGTAATGTGTCCAGGCCTGAGGCCCCCAGCACAAGAAAGATGTGGGGCTGCTGGAATGGGTCCAGAGGAGGCCACAGATTTGATCAGAGGCTGGAGCACCTCTCCTACAAATAAAGGCTGAGGGAAGTGGGCTTGTTCAGCTTGGAGGAGATAAAGCTCTGGGGAGATCTCATTGTGGCCTTCCAGTACTTAAAGGGAGCTTATAAACAGAAGGGTGACTGACTTTTTGCACAATCTGACAGTGATAAGACAAGGGGGAATGGTTTTAAACTAAAAGAGGAGAGATTTAGGTCATATATTAGGAGGAAATCTTTTAGTCAGAAGGTGGTGAGGCACTGGCACAGACTGCCCAGAAAAACCGTGGATGCCCCATCCCTGGAGGCATTCAAGGCCATATTGGATGGGGCCCTGGGCAGCCTGATCCACTGGGAGGCAAATCTAGGGAGGCAACCCTGCCCACAGCAGGAGGTTGAAACTAGATGGTCTTTAAGATCCCTTTCAACCCAAGCCATTTTATGATTCTATGATTCTGCTTTTATGGAAATAACTCAGGTGGATATTTATAGTACCTTGTCAAATCTGCAGCTGTTTAGTAACTTTTTGTATTTTAGAGAAATAAATGTTTATCCCTTAGCTATGTCTGGAATTTTCACGAGATGGTCCATGCCTTTCCGGCAAAAGTTTGCAATGTATGTGGTTTTCTAACTGAAAGTAGTGAGTAAAAATTGAGTAGCTGATATTATCTGTATGTGCATTATGTGATTATTATAATATAAATTACTGGCTAATTAAAAAAAAAAAAAAAGGAAATTATATCTCTAAACACAGTGGAATAATATAAACCATAGAATCTTTGCAGGAACTACTCAATAAAAATTCATAAAACCACCTGTATAAAAAAAATCTGAATACATTTCAAAGGAACCAAATTGTTAAGAGAGCAGGGGATTAGAGCAGAAAGCCACAGCAGGAATGTATTCAGAAAAGCAGTATGCAAAGATTGAGCTGTATATCAGCATCATTTAGTCTCCTGTTTCCCATTTATCCAAGAACTTGGCATGTGTCTTGATCTTGAATAGTTATCTCAGATCCTTTCATTTACTATCATCTGTGTGTTTTATTAACATTCTCTTCTCTTTTCCAGTTTTTCAATGAGCATATTAAATGGAAGTTAGCACTCTGGCCCCTGGAGTCAGCACAAGATACCTCCCATCTAGTTATTTCATTGTTAATTTTCATTACTCTTTGTTATGGCCTTTTAGTTAAATTTCAGTCCATTGACTGTATTCTCTAAAGGATAATTTATAAGAATTATTCAAGAGAAATGTGATAGAGTCGGTGTCTCTTCTATTGCATGAGTTTATATCTGCAGAAGCTCTTCTAACATCAAAACGTACTAGCAAAACAAACCTAGCTCAGAGTGTCAAACCCTTCATTGAGATTTAACAAAATTATACATGCATGTGATATTGAAATCATAACATAATTAAAGTATTTCATGAAATAGGATGCCTAATTTTTATGAAGTCCTTTCTTTCCAGTCATTGGTCCTGCAGATACTAAAATTCTTAAGCCCGAATTAGGTTCCATGGAACTGAGAGTGCTCAACACCACATTTACACATTTTATGATCTTTCTTTAAGATGTTAAGATAGGAACTTGCTTAACTATGTGTGAAATGAAAGAACCATTCAGAAATGAAAGAACCATCCAAGGATTCTCACCGAAGATAAGATTCCCATTTACAAGTATTGTTACACTCATGGGTTAAGTCTAGATCTTCACCTAAGGTAAATAAGTATGTCTTCATTCAATAGAACTAACCTAGGTCACTTCATCTAATGATCTGCCAGCTCGGGCTTTTTTACTAAGGATATGATCTAGACATATGTTCTACTTTGAGAATCATTAATTTATTCTTTTCCAAAAATGGGTTCATGCATTTGTAAGTTTTTGACAATATTTTGGATTTTTCCAGTTGTATTTTTTACGGTCTTTTTTTCTCTTGCAAGTAGTTTCACATAGTAAATGTTTACTTTGGAAAAACAAATGAACATACAAATACAAGTATTCATATTAGTCATTTTCACAGCACTTTTCAGTGTTATGCTTCTCTTGGTACATACACTGGGTAGATTGGCTCTGATCCTAACATGCAGCATGTATCACTTAACTATAATGTGAATTTGATCTGGCTAGACTCCTAATAAAATTAGAACACTTAGATGCAAAAGTATCAGCTGGGGAGTGATTCACCATTTAGCTGGCAGTTGGCATTTGTTGTAAAAGCCTAACAATTTAGCTAATACAGGGTGCTAAGCTAAAAACATTAAGTTTTGATCTAGAATAGGGAAAGCTTCACAAGCATGGCTTCTCTTACTAATTGACAACATTGTGTCCCAGTCATATGTGCAAGTATTCTACCATATTTTTAAAAAACAAAATTGAGTAGGTTAGCTTAAAACCTGTGGTTTCAGCTAAGCTGTGTGATGCATGGAGAGGAGAAGAAGCATTCAACACAGCTTGAAGGATTAGGACTGAGTGTTCTTTTACATTATCTTGCTCTGAAATATCAGCAAATATATTTGGTACTTGAGGACTATAATGGAAATCTAGGGTAAGGACATTGAATCTGTGAATGAGCAGTGAGCTAAAGTACAAATTCAGGCTGAAATACCTAAACGATGAAAAACTGCAAGCTAGAAATATACCTCAGCTGATATACCCATGGTGGGCATTGCAGGAGAGAAAAGCAGGAAGTGATCTTTTAAGGTGTTAAACATCTCTCTTTTTACAACACATAGATTATATTTTCTCCATAGTCTTTTTGTTCTTCTTCATTTGTTCTCAGTTAGAGTATCATGCATCTATATAACAGGATTTGGCTTCCTGTATATACAATTTTGAGACCAAAAGCAATATTTATTTGTTTTTCCCTATAAAAATATATTCCATGATGCTCAATCTTTTCTGTGAGTTGCGATCTTCTGAACATTAATGATTTGATGAATTTTCTTTGCTCTAATAAGAAGATAGGAGGAAACACTCTTCTTCAATGATGTAAAAGAACACTATGATAAATACTGACAAAATTGTACACAAATGCTTTGGATTTACGCTGATGTGTAATAACATGTGGCTGACTCCAGTAATGAAAGCTATACCACAACAAATTAATATGTACAAGCTTCACAAAATTGATGTTTGAGATGATAAAATAATGCTGACATTTACTATGATATTGTTTTTGTTTGCTTGCTTGCTTTTTTAATAAATGCACTTTTCAGTTTTTTCAAGATATCTGTACAAGACCCTTATGATGACTTCGTAGAGCTGGGCAAGAGGACCTAAGAGCAGAATTAAGATGCTGTAAATGTGTACCTGAATCCCATTTTTGCTGGACATAAATGCAAAGAGATGGTGCTGCTGAAAGAGCAGTGGACTTTTGGAACTTCCTACTGAGTAAATGTCATGCATCAAAGTGTTTTTCATGGAAAGCAGCGCATTCCTCCTGCATGCATAAAATTCCATAAAACAGCACCTATTTCATTTGTGCAGCTCATTGTATGAGAAAAATATTTAGACTGAAAGGTGTTAGTCCCTTGTTCCCACTTGATTTTAACTACACAGGGGTATATGACTCAACAAACTGCCAAAGAAGTATCATTCACCTTCAATGCATACTTCTTCCCTTCTTGTCAACTTTTGATTCTCTTTTATGTAGTGCTCTTCAGACTACTGGTCCCATACCAATCCAGAAAGTTGTTTTAGGAAATGTTTGAAAATGTTTTAGAAAATAATTTCCGAATTCCAAATGGATTTGTTTTGATTTATTTCATGCCAAGAAGTAAACAACAAACTTTAAAGAACTGGAACTAATTTAAAAAAAAATAATTTCACTGATATATGAAGCTGATAGATATTGCTCACTTGATTTACAGCTAACATGCATATATTTTGAACTTTGAATTTACACAGTTGAAAAACCATCTTATACTACCTTAGCTGGAAATGAAATTCAAGTAAGGTTGCATTTCAACCAATGACTGTCAAACAATAATATGTATGTCATGTGGCACCTAGAAACCAAAATCTGCAGTTCTAGTCTACATACTGCCAGATTTTAAGAGCACCTAAACATCACTTTTGCATATGAGAGGGAAGAAAAAAGGACATACTTTCAGTATTCAGTTTTGAGATCAAATACTTACTCTGCCATTGCCATTTTTTATACTTGATTTTTCTCTCAGTTTGCATGACAACAAGCATTTGTGCATATGCAGTTCCATGGCATATTTAGCCATCAACAAGACTTACTTTGATCCATTTATGGAGAAATGATATTGTTATAAGAGGACTAAAGAGAGTGTGGAAGAGTTTAAATCAAAACTGTGCTTCAGAAGCCAGAAAAATTGCTCCCTGGTGTCCAGTAGCTTTTATGAGCTCTTATAAATTGGCAGCAGTACTGTTCACAGACCATGATGACATGAGAAACATTGTATAATTTAATTATTTTATGTTAAGACAATGTTATGATTCATTTTAATAAAGAAACATAGTACACTGCTAATTGATAGTGTGTTTTCTTTTATGAGATATAGAATAAGGAAGTAATGGGAACAAATCAAGTATATGCTGCTCTGTTGTATGCTAACTTCTGCTTAATGTATGGAGAAGTGTATAAAAAAAAGCTCTGAATTACTGTAGAAGTGTTAATATTGCATCTGCAAAGACTGTGAAATGTAAAATATCTTTTCAGCTCATCTGTTTTTATTGTAATTTAAAAATTATGATGTTAATTCAGAAGATCTTGAAATACCTTTTTAGATATTATAAATAGTCCCTCTTCTTTTGTACTGAAAAAGTGTACGGCTATACTGTTAACAAGGGCATGTGCTCAAAAGAAGGGCTTTGCAGTACATCATACTTGCATTATGTGTAGTCAAATATTTTTGAGTTAAAGTTTATGGCATCAAGTATCTTGAAGCAGTCTAAAGCACAATTATATCACTCATTCGTTTGAAATAACTTCCTCCAAGTTACAAACTTGTCTGTCACATATTAGTTTAAATAACTGATAACCTTCACATAACAAGCCAAATAAATTAATATGTAGAAAAAAACATCAAATATTACAGAATTAAAATTGTAGCTTCTGTTGTGAACCACTCTTGCATCTCTTTAAAGGTAGTCTTTATAAAATTAAGTCAATGATCTCGTGGCTTCCCTTTGTTCAGGGCTGAAAGGAGTGGGAGCACTGAGAAATAAATGATTCTGCAACACTTTGTCCGTGTTTCAAGTTACCATAATTTACATGTCCTTTCATGTTCTCTGCAACTTAGTGTACTTGTTGATTTTAAACACTGTGACTCCTCTTACCTGACCGTACGTCACCTACAGCTGTAGAATCTGACCACCCTTTGCATTTCAATACTTTTAGCCTGCTCTCCTGTGCAAAGCAGGGAAATGCCATGACAATCATGTTTACACCAAGGAAATCCAGCAGACAGGAGGGCTAAAGTAGGACTTCAAGCTTACCTTTGCCATGCAGCAGTGACTTGAGTGATTCAATGACTGCCTTTGCACTTCACCACTGCAACTCCTTCTAGCTCCTTGTTCACGGATTTTCACAGACAAAACCCACTGGAATGCCTCTGCACCCATCACTGGAGATATGTCTGTGAAAAAAATGAATCTGGGAGGAAGCTATGTACTAGACAGTATTCATCAAGGCAATCTAAACCTGAAAGAATGTGGGCTGGATAACCTCTCCCTTCACCTTTTGAGAGACATGGGACTCTCCTTACTGTTTCTCTACAATACAATACAATTCTCTTTCTTTATGAAATTAACTCGGTTTCTCCTCTGTCCACCCCCTACACCCACCATTATAAAATAATGCAAGGATTACTGGGTGCTTTGTCAAAGTTATCTGTGTCCAGCCTTGTTGCAGGGCCCAGAAACCAGCTTGAGGTGGCTGTGTTGCTTAGCATTGAACAGTAAGGTGATCAGGCTCATGGATACTTAGAATGGTGCAGTTTAGCACTAAATAGACCTTACTAGTGCAAGCCTAAACATATTAGCTGCATTGTCCTGGCTGTGGTGTGATATTTTTTTTCAATTTAAAAGCCCTGGCTTTCCACTTTAGTAGCTTAGATGCAGTTATAGCACTGATATGGCTGGAACTCAAGTATAGCTGAAGTGTTAAAATTTGCACACTAGAATCATAAGGATTGCTTGGAGATGCTTTCTCCCCTTATGTGTCTGCCTCCTGAAACTACAGAGGCAGATTTATGGGCTAGAAAGGTTAAAAAATAAGATGTCTATGCTCAGGTGACATATCAGCTAAACTGTGATTTTCAAGGTTACAATTTATGATTTGAACACTTAGAATCCACCTAGGTGCCAATTCAATAGCCTGAAATCTTTTTTTTTTTTTTTTTTTTTTTTTTTTTCTCCCTAACTTCTGGCCCTAGGAGAGATTATAATGTACAGCTTGCAAGAAAGTTAGTGTAATTATCAATGGACGTAAGTTGCTAGCTTTTCCTGACATAAGCCTGCTGCACAACATCAAAGGCAGCAACTAAATGAAAAAGTTGAAAAAGATGAATGAAGATGTCACTGCATTAATCCTGTTTGCAGCCAAACAGAGCTACACACAGATAGCAAAACTTGTTTTAGGACTTGGGTTATGTGACCGATTTATTCATTTGGATCACAAATGAGAACCTGCAATTTTATGTTACATCTGATCCTTACTTTTTGGGAAATTAGATTTTCCTGACCCTTCCTGCTAGATCTTAATTGTGTGGCTGTTAGATGGATAAATGTTAATTATGGATGTTGTTTGCTGTCCTCATTTCCCTCTTCCCCTCCGCCTGTTATTCTTAATCAAGTTTTAATTCTGGTTTGATTATTTCGATACCCATTTTGACACTACTTAAGAATAAAAATACACGCCTTTCTTAAATATACTGAGCCTGCCATAGTAAAGTAATACTATCGATTCAAAATGTAGACACTTTGAAAATTGCATAGAGTTTCAGCAGTTGCATCCACATTTTGTAGTTTTTGAAGAGGTGCAGACACAGTTTTCTATTTTAGTTTTATTCTTCATACGGCAGAATCTTGAAGCTCACCTTCCCACACTCAGTATACCAAGCTTGACTATACATATGTGCTAGCATATAAAGAAGACAGGGAATCACAGAATCATAGAATCATTTGAGTTGGAAGGGACCTTTAAAGGCCATCTAGTCCAGCTCCCATGCAGTGATCAGGAACACCTACAGCTAGATCAGGTTGCTCAGAGCCCTGGCCAGCCTGACCTTGAAGGTCTCCAGGGACAGGGCATCCACCGCCTATCCAAGCAACCTGTTCCAGTGCTTCACCACACAGCGTAAAAAACTTTTTCCTTATATCCAGTCTAAATCTCCCCTCTCTCCATTTGAAACCATTTCCCCTAGTCCTATCACAACAGGCCCTGCTAAAGAGTCTGTCCCCTTCTTTCTTGTAGCCCCCCTTTAGATACTGAAAGGCCGCTATCAGGTCTCCCCGGAGCCTTCTCTTCTCCAGGTTGAACAGCCCCAGCTCTCTCAGCCTGTCCTCACAGGGGAGGTGTCCCATCCCTTGGATCATTTTTGTGGCCCTCCTCTGGGTATGCTCCAACAGCTCCATGTCCCTCCTGCACTGAGCACTCCCCATCTGTACGCAGCACTCCAGGTGGGGTCTCACCAGCACAGAGCAGAGGGGCAGGATCACCTCCCTTGCCCTGCTGGTCACGCTTCTTTGGATGCAGCCCAGGATGTGGTTGGCTTTCTGGGCTTCTTTTCTGTCTTAGTAAAAGTTTTTTTTTTTTAATCTCAACCTATAAGTTATACTTTTTTTTTCCCTGCTCCTCTCCCCCATCCCACTGGGAAGGGGAGGAGTGAATGAAAGACTATGTGGTGCATAGCTACTTGCTGGGTTAAACTACAACGTCCATAATAATCCTTATCATATCTTCAGTGGCAGAAATTGCTTTAAAGTACCAAGGTGGCTCAGTTTTGAGACTTGTTGTTGTTTCAGTTCCTTAGGATTCATGAAGCATCAGAGATGAGCTATGCCACTTGTTAGTTCACAGAAATGCATGAATATATGCACCTTATTTGAACCTGTGGATGTTGACTGTGCTGCTAGCCATGGCCTGTGGATCAAATATGTACCATGAAGTAGATTAAATTAAGGAGAAAGATTTTTCAAAACACATCCATAAGAATGACAACATCATAAAAATTTAAGAGATGTGAATGAAAATATAACTGGACATTAATCAAAATTAAAAAACATATTTAATGAAAATATAACATACATAAAAATAAAAAAGTTTAAAATATATAAAATATATCCTCACCAAACATTGCCCAGGAAAAAGCTGTGGGTGACAATCATAGTATTATGTCATTACATAGATACAGAAACAAACTCAAAACTCTCACTTGAACTGAGACAGTACACACTTATACCATTACTATAAAACTGTATGAAAAAGAAACCCAGATAATATTGATGGTAGATAATACAAAGATGGTCTTTTCTGAATGACTCTGATTTGGTTCTGCAGCTGTCAAAACCTAGGGAGTATAAGTTGTTTAGGTATTTTTTAGTGAGAGACAAGAAAGATAAGAGATTAGATTCTTCCTGAAACCACATAAACATATACATATCAGATTCCATGATACCAATTTTGAGTAAGAGCAACAACCCTCTCAGGTAACTATGGAAAGAATCTATCAGCTCCCTGCAATCCTGCAAATAGCTTACAAGGATCGAGAGATCTTGAGTGCAAATATGAAAGAAAAATAAAAATACTACATGAAATTTTAAAGGACTTTTACTATTTTAATTCATTATTTAATTCATTACAAATTAAAATAATATATATTATTCATCTGAATTAAAAATACATACATTCATCTGCAACATGGGATACTGAAGTACCAAGATCTTTTCTGATGGATTGTGTCCCTGATGCTGGGAATCTGGATAATTGAAATTGTATTCTCCTCCAGCTGTGTGTGCCAAAGGAAGAGATTACTGTCCCAACTCTTATTTTTGCTTACCACTGCCCCATTGCCAGGGCAATGTGTATGACTCTGCTGAAAATAAATCACTGGTGGAGAAAGTGCCAGAGAAAGAAGGGTGAACCCAGAGAAAATGGTTCCCCTATTTTTCACCAAGTGAATATTTCCTAATTTTTATATAGTGAAAGGGATATACCAGAAGAGGATGTAGGATGTCATCTTCATTACATAGGAAAGTTCAGTGATTTGGAGACCTGAGTTTGCAGCAGGAGGTGTGGTATGTTATATTCTCTCATGATTTCTGCATGTATTGATTGTGTATTTTCATATATCCATGAAACAAGCATTTTATCACCACTATCCAAGCTTAAGGAATCCAAACAAATGTAAACATTCAAGGTATGAGAAGGTGGCATTGATAAAGTCAGAGTACATATAGATAATGATATTCACAAAGGAAAACAAAAAATCTGAGAACATCTATATGTTGTACATGGAGAATAGCACTGTTATGTCTGCACTGGCTCTAGAACTGAAAGTAAATAGTCTGATGCTGTATTTGGGCTAATATTTGGGGGTTACATTGCTCTAATACAGCCATATTACTTGCAGGGCTAAGCAATGGTGCAGGTTAAACAGCGCTGTATTGTTCTCTATTGCTTGGTATAGATATGTCCTTAGGAACATTATTGAAATGGGAAACAAGGTGTTTCACAGAATAATTCTATGATATAATAGGCACAGCCCTACGTAATTGTCATGTACAATCTGTTTCACTATAGTACAAAAGTGTATCAAGGTAAGACGTACTGCAGCATTTAGAGGCTACAACATAGCACTTAGGACAATACTTCACACATTTCTATCTAATGGTCTAAAAATGCTTTGATATGCACTATCAGCTAAGTTCCAGAACACCTAAAAGAAATAATTAAGTATTACCTCCAAACATAAAATTTCTGGCTAGTGAGTCATTAGGGGGTAGAATTTCCCTCCTACTTATAAATAGGCTACTCTTTGACTATAGCAGCAGTGGATTCTTTTGCTTTCTGAATCACTTACCTGCACTTTCTGACACACCAGTCAAAGGAGTTCATTCTTCTCCCACGTTCAGAGAAATTCTGATCCCGTGAAACCTAGTCTCCACTCTCTTCCTTGACACAGTGGTCTGACTAAATCTGTCTTAATCTATGGTGTCATAAAGGCAGTCACAGTCCTGATTACAGGTCCTGGTTCATACCCTACATTTAGGTAAGAAATATGGCTGTTACTGGCTCCTGTTATAACAAAAGGAGAGAGACAAGCTCTTTTGAAGGCAATTCATCCTGCCTAAAATCAGGATCATATTCTGTGGGTGCCAGAACAACACAGCAGACATATATATTTCTAGCTTAAGCAGTGCAATTGCATGTCTGAAATCAGGTTTGATTAATTTGATTCTTAAAGTCAAGTTTGTCCAATTTCTAAATGAAGTATTCTGTTAGAACTAGAGGAAAAACAACAGATACAATGATCTGAATCTCAGAATTTTCATTCCAAGAAAAAAAACTAGTTTCTTAAAATGTATATTTTGGGTATTGGAACAACAGAAAAAAGTTTTCCCCTTCTAATTTAATTACACGTAAGCAATTACCTCTAATTTCTTCTGTTAAAATTACCATTGTCATGTTTTTCCTCCCTCTTCATCTGTACACTAGAAACAATTAATGTCTATATTATGTTTTACATTATTTGTTACATTATCAAATTGAGATAATAAACTCCCTTGGCTAGTAGCTTTGTCATTTTGTTTCAGGAAGCAGATGGTGAAGCTGTCAGATTGTCACTTATTCTGCATCACTGATGATTTCTCTTTACAGAAAAGACCATTAAAAGGGAGTTTTTACTCCTTACATGAGATGACTTACTGTAACCGTGTAGCATTTTCCATTTTTGTACCATGAAAAATACAGACAATGGCATAGCAAAAACTGTTTTTTTTTTTTTTCCTGCCAACCACAATAAGAGTAATATATAATCCAAATTTTCAGTTTATCAGTAGTTATTTCTCTCTTATTACTGATCACATTGACTCATGATATTGTCTAAATAGCATTATTCCATGTCTATTCTTGTTTAAAAAGTGAAGTAACCTTGTTGATAGATTTATTTGTATATTATTTCAGAAGAAATCTTCCAGTGTCATCCACAATTCATGGGAACTAGGCAAGTGAATGCAATGTGACACTGAAGCTTTCA
This sequence comes from Alectura lathami, assembly GCA_013399715.1. Lineage (NCBI taxonomy): Eukaryota > Metazoa > Chordata > Aves > Galliformes > Megapodiidae > Alectura > Alectura lathami. The sequence goes on along the minus strand of VXAV01006423.1, from coordinate 8,943 downwards.
AAATAATTATTATCAACACTTTGATATTACTCCTTTACACTACAACATATTAGCGTGTTAAATCTAAATCTAAATTAGATGTCAATATAGCTCCAAATTTAATAATTTAATCACCATGAGAACTTCATCTGATTTCATTGATAGATTCTTGCTGTAGAAGCAGTAATAGCATTATACAGCTGTTTCTAATTAACATAAGCAAATTAAATACAACTTTCAGAAAATATTCTTATCACCTGGAATAAAGGCAAAAGAAACAAAAATTGTAATCTAATTTTATTGACTTCCAAAATAAGAGCAGACATTGTTTGAAAGTTAAATATTTAAAAATATTCTTATGATACCTTGGATTTATATATGTATGATATGATGGAATTATAGTTTGAATAAAATGTTGCTGTTATACTTGCTTTACTTGGTTATTTTCCTGAGACAAAATTTGTCACATGAATATATATTTCACTCATGCAAATATTTTCATTTGCTTATGTAAATAACATATTTATTTGTTTACTTGTTTTGAACTGCAAAATAATTGGTTTATATGATCAGCTTTCAAATCAAAACGAATGAACCAAAAAATATCAAAAAATGTAGCCCATTTAAATATTTAGCAAATGTTTAAAGATGGAGGACTTCAAAAAATATATTTTTAACTTCTCAATATTTTGTTCCATACTCCATTCTGCATGTCTGACAGAATCTTGCAAGGTGTCTGCTACTAGTTTTGTTTATTAGAATTTAATCAGTTCTTAGGAACAGCTTTTTTCTGTAACTGTTCAAAATATGAGAAAATGTGATTTCTTTTTCTGCCTTTTACTTCAGAAGTTGCCACCAGTTTCAAGATGACCACATTAAGGCAGGCTCAGTCTGTTTTTATGAAAAGGAGAAACTAGACTATAGGAGCAGGACAGTAAAAAGAAGGAACAATACTTCCCTTTGTATCTCAGTCTTGGAAATATAAAAGAATACAACTTTAAAAAGACAGCTATGATGATGGTGGTGCTAGGGTGGAAAATTCAAGGAGACATACGTTTATGTGAATTCAAGTTAAATTGCTAAGTTGTTGGTTCTATAAGAAGGAGAACCTGAGTAATTTTTCTTGCTAAGATTTCAGTTTACCACTAAAATCTGTTTTAATATGAAAGGCACCAAGTCCCAATGAGACAATTCTGTAGTAATTAAAGAAATCCCCCGCTTAAGAAACTTATTGGTAGGGCAGGAGGAAGGAGCTGAGAGTTTTTTGAGAGGAGAGTCACACTCTAGATCCTTCCATGTGCTACAGAAACATTTTGATAGTAGAAACTTTAAACATACCTCAATGGTTACGTGAAGATATCACCACAGAAGTAATGGAAGATAAGACATAGAACCGCTGAGGTAATTTTTAAGCATGATGTCCTAATTAATAATTAAAGTCATCCAACTGTAGATAAGACCTATTATTCTATCAGGACTCACTAAGTCATTTTACAGAAGAGAATGACTGTTTTAAGTCAGGAGAACACATCTTTAGTCTTCAGTGAACTGCAATGAACCCAAAGTCTCTAATTTAATAACCGAAAAGCTCAGGTAGGACTCTGAACTACATGCGTATGAAGACTTCATGATGAGAAGGAAGGAAAGAATTGAACAGATGAAGCAGATATAGCATAATACAGTATTGTTGCTACTTTCTGAGTTTTCTTTCAAGAGGAAACTTCAAAGTTTTTTTCCTAATCTTGAAGTCATTGCTTTTAGTCTTCCACCATATCATCAACCAAACTTGCTGCAGCTGTTGGGGTTCCTCACCTATCCAGTATAAAACTGTGCTATGTCTCCAGGTCAGTTGTCTGCCTTCTAGAAAATAAGGAAACAGTGATTCTGTGTTGCAGTATGTTCAAAACCAGTTCTGCCTTCAGTCCTCAGTTCCCTAGTAGTTCAACAGCCATGAATGACTTGTTTTGTCCTACATCACTGGCAGGAAATACGCCAACAGTAATTATCAGCTATGTAGATAAGGTGACCTGAGAAAGCCCATAAATTCCTACTTACTATGAACATACTCAATTTGTTTTTGAACGTTTGGCCTTCTAAACATCATGTAGTGCTAAACATTCTGCAGAAATTAATATAGAGTGTAGAGATGTGCATCTGAACTGGCTATCCAGACTCTGAGCCTAGTCATATAATTCAGGATACGATTCACCTAAGTCTGAAATAGATTCCTAAAATAGACGCAAAGAATCCTTTCTAGGAAGTTCCTATTTCTCTACATTGATGGCAAACGAAGTCTAGGAGATACCCATAAGTCCTGAGTTATTTTTGTGAGATACTGAGGCATCTCAGTCTCCACAAAGTGATTTTGAGGTCCTTATCACCACGTGACAGAGGATGTTAAACTTCAAGATCTTCAAGAAGGGCATGAATTAGTTATCCTTTATGATCATCCCTTTCTGGTCCCTTTGTTTCATTAGCAGTGTGCAACATTGCATTCCACAAATAAATTAGTATAAAAAATTGAGACAATAAAACAAACAAATAAAAAAAGAAAAAAAAAAAAAAAAAAAGCCCCTCACTTAAACAGTCTTCCCCTTTTTATGAGAGCCTGTCATCTAATAATTTCACTTGGTGCCCTCACTGCCTGCATTGGCAGAAATGAAGAATGGTTATTTTCTACTCATATTTTCCAAACTTTCATAAATTTATACATCTCAGATTTCACAGACTTCATCCAATTTAGTAAGTCTGTAGCTGACCCTTTGTCTTCACCTGTGACCCCTGGAATTCTGTTCTTGCTGGTTTTCAGCAGAGTAACCAGAACTGCACAGTGTTGCATTAGCTGTAGGTGCTTCAGGCATTTATGCAGTAAAATAACATAAGGCATTTTGTCTCCATTTTTTTTTTTTTTCTAGTAATTTCAGACCTATCTGCCATTTTCAACTGCTAGTGCTTAGAGAACAGATGTTTTCAGAGAAGTACTCACAGTGGCTCTAAGACCATGTTCCCAAGAGGTAACAGTTAATTTAGAGCATGCCAAAGTGTAAACATGGTTAAGTTTTTTTTCCCACACCCTCTCCCCACGCACATTACTTTATGTTGCTGACATTGAATTATACCCATCGTTTTATTGCTAGTCATTCTACATTGGAAATATTAGATCTGATTATCCTGTACTATCTAGTCTTTAAATTTAGGTTCATTGCCTTCTTCAAACTGATTAAGGAGAACAGGAAGTAAGAAAATGAATAAATAAGCTGTCTTTTAAATAGTAACCAGTTCTCTGTCAATAACCACTTTGAAAAAACAATCATTCTAACCTTTCATTCTTGCTTTAAGAAGTTACTGCAAGACCTGCCACACAGTCACTATTCTTATGGGTTGTTTTCCCTCCTCTCCAAAAGGGATTTTTACTCTGAAAGTCAAAGGGTGGCAACACAAGAACTGATTTACTGTGTAGCATAGATGTAGCCTTATTTCAGTTCCTTAGTTCTATATCCCTACAATTCTTAAAAGGGTTTAGCTGTTTTGGGACTCTCTAGAGCCCAGTGAGACAATATAACATTGCTCTCTGTATACATTTTCTTATTTGCTTTTTTTCTCTTAGGATCCATGGTTCCATTAAACATATTCTAGGAGCTCCAAATCAGTGCCACTTTGGTATCTACTTGGCTTGTTTTTGCAAGAGGTTATATATACAGATGAAGAGGATATAGCCATAGGTAAATTTCAAAAGTATGTTAGAGGTCTTTCATTTTTATTCATAAATTAGTACATTAATATTAATGGCAAACAGCATCTTGAGGCCAATGTGTATATAGTTCTTTCTATTGGTACCAGTAAGGCACCTAAATTCAAAATTAAATATACACACCTAAAGGGATAAAACAGATAAAAGCTCCATATTCTGTGCATGAAATTATGCATGCCATAAAGTACAAGTTACAATATATTTTAATACAAAAACAAAACAAAGCAAACACATAAGCACTCCCTAAACAAAATACTTAGCAGAAAAAAAACATCATTTTAAAAGATAAACATATGGCCTCTAAGATTGTATAGAGAGAGCCTGCAAAACTAGAAGGCATTCAAGAATCTTTGGAATACATACTGTTGTAAAATTTTGTACTTTTACTTTTTTAAAGATGCCTTTTGTACCTTTAAGTGCTATATTTAAGTTTTTTTGTCTGTTTGTTTGTTTTTAAGTAAATATATATTATTTAACAAATCACTCCCACGTGTTCCCTCCCCAGCCAAAGAGCCATTTTAGCATATTGCAGAATACTTCAGAGCTTAAGGCCTTCCCTCACAAATACCCTACATTATAGAATCACAGAATGGTTTGGGTTGGAAGCGACCTTAAAGATCATCTAGTTCCAACCCCCTGCCATGGGCAGGGACACCTCCCACTAGACCAAGTTGCTCAGAGCCCCATCCAGCCTGGCCTTGAACACTTCCAGGGAGGGGGCATCCAGAACCTCTCTGGGCAACCTGTTCCAGTGTCTCACCACCCCCACAGGAAAGAATTTCTTCCTAACACCTAGCCTAAATCTCCTGTCTTCCAGTTTAAAGCCATTACCCCTCGTTCTGTCGCTACATGCCCTTCTAAAGAGTTCCCCAGCAGGGACTCATCTCAAAATACTCGGACGTGTTCCTTCTGGCAGTCAGTGATGCTAAGCTTCCTTTTCTCTTTCTGATGTTGCCATGGTTCTTGAAATCTTAAATATTCCTCTTCCTAGACGCATCGTATGTACTCTAATTCCCAGCTACTTTGTCCCAGATGTGAGTCAATCTCTGTTCAGCATCTACTTTTTTATTATGAAAATTAAAATATAAGAAATAATTCTGCAGCTGGAGTTTAAAGTTACCTTTTTTACCTCTCTGTTTTCTGAAATCTCATTCTTTTGCTTTAGGATACTGACTCATAGGATTTCCCTACTTTCACCCACAGGAACTAATCATTCCAAAGCTACTTCCTCATCTGCTTATACCTACTGTCTGTCAGACCTCTCCCATTCCAAGCCTCCTGCCCTCTCTTTCACTCTCCTACCCAGCTTTTCTGCTTCCTATCTTTGGTGACACTATCATCTCCATGATGTCCCCTAACATTTTTTTTTTCAATTTCCTTTTGAAATCTGGTAATTCTTAGCAGCTCTACTCTACAATCTGCATTACGTTGAAGAGACGTATGCTTTTAAACTGTCATTGAGGAAGTATACCAGAACAAATATGAAAATGGAGATGTTAATTAAAACAAAGTTCATTGAGACTATTTATCTGCATATGAATTACAAACACAAATACCATTAAGACCATTTAGACTGCTGTTCATAATCAGAATGTAACAATTTCAAAGTGTTTCTTAAACAGATGACCATCCCTACTCAGAATAAGGTTTTATTTTAGCATTCTTTACTGTATGCAAATGCAACTTCTGACACTGATACTGATGTAACTCTCTGCACATTGCCTCCAAAACCAATGCTCACGGAGAGATGTAAATTTCACCAATCTGTGCTCATTAATACTTTACTATTATTTATATGATGTCCATAATCAAGAGCCAGAGTACACTTGAACTGGAAAGGAGGTCGTTTTTTGATCCTATTTGTACTCTAAAGGCATTTATGGGGTTGAAAAAGCTTCACTGGTGCTTTAATCTGTACCCACAGTTAACAGCTGACATGAAATGACTGTCCCAGACAGTATCAGTGTTGTAAATTTATAAGCAGTCAAGAAATATCCCAAGGACTAAAAGACAGCATATTATTAGAATATAAACTGCACAAATAAAGTAAACTTACTATTTCTGGATCTCCAAAACTCTTCTGTTCTTTGTACTGTCACCCATCTTGTAGTGAAACAATAAAATTATTTTTATTTCAAGACTATTATTGTTATTGCTACTGTAATTAAAAATATATGGGAATTTTAGTCACTGAAAAAACAATGAAGTATTTGCAAGTGCTTTGATGTAGAAATAGACAGCTTTCTAGGCATGTTCAGCACGTTATTGTTGTGGCTTAACCTGGCAGGTGGCTAAGAATCACACAGCCATTCACTCACTCCCACCTCCCAGTGGGATGTGGGAGAGAAGCAGTGAAAAAAAAAACTAATGAGTTTAGATAAAAAATATTTTCTAAGACAGAAAAGAAAGGGAAAATCATAGTAGTGATAATTATATACAGATATATTTACAAAACAAGTAATGCACAATGCAATTGCTCACCACCTACCAATGATGCCCAGATGGTCCCCGAGCCAACTCCCCACTGTATTATTGTTCAGCATGATGCTACATTTTGAGGCATATCTCTTTGGCCAGTTTGGGTCAGCTGTCCTGGTTCTGTCCTCTATCCACTCCTTGTGCACACCCAGCCCACTTGCTGGCAGGGCAGTATGAGGAGCTGAGAAGTCCTTGGCTCTGTACAGCAATGCTCAGCAACAACTAAACCATCAATGTGTAATCAAAATTATTTTTCTGTTAAATTCAAAACACAGCATAATACCAGCCACTGTGAAGAGAATTAACTCTAGCTCAGCTAAAACCAGGACAGTAATATTCTTAAATTTTTTGCGTACATCGAACTGTAGCATTGAGCTATTTAATTAAGAAAAAAAAAAATCATTCCAAAAAGTGGATCAAGCAAATAAAAGTGAGTTCAGCTGAGAAGTACGGAAAGATAAAGACACCCCTTCAGTACAGTCTTCACAATATGATAGCTGGAACATGCATCCATTTCCCTGTAAATCTTTCTTCAGAGAAGGTTCTTTAATGATGTCATCAAGCCAGGAATAATGAGAAATAAGATACTAGGAAGGCTAAGCCTACCTCCTTAAATTTTCTATTTCAGGAGAATTCAAAAAGGATCTGAATCTTAAATGAAACGTACGTGAAAAGTGACTGATACTTGATTTATTTGGTTTGGATCAATTGACTCGATTGTCGTTGAGTGTAACTAAGTATGTGATATTTTCTAAAGAGGTTAGGGAATGGGCTATGTATTATATATTCCTCATTTCTTCTCTATATATTCTACACGTATACTGTCCTGTGCCTCAAGCTGACTCTTTGCCTTGGTAGTTCTGACAGAAAAAATCTGCTTTTCTAAATAATGTTAGCAATATAATCTCAACGCAGGTGCCTCCAGAGTTGTCTTAGAATTACATAGCAACTTATTTCCCAGTGTCACAAAATACTTTCTGCACTGCGAACCCTAAAGTGAGCACATCAAATCAATAATTGCTTAAGCATATGCTTAATTAGCCTAAAAAAGCATATGCATTTTGAAACTACCGCATGAATTCTTAAAAAATAGTTTAGTGGTTTCTAGAGCATTACCTCGCTGTTTCTCCTGAATACTGTTCTATGAAGCACAAAAAATGTTCATCTTAAAATTAAGCCATGCATCTGAGTCTAAACACATTCATTATTTGGATCACATCATATTTTTCTCTAAGACAAATATGGCTTTTCCTTTTTATATGCTTAAATAACACCTGATACAACACCAAATGAGAAGTTCCATGATCTGGCCTTCAAATGCATGATGATCTATTGCAAAGGAGACTGAGAGAGTATATAGGGATTAATTGCTGAACACTTTTTCCAATAAAAGGAAAAAAGACCATCAAATGAAGCCATGAAAACACCCAACTACAAAGAAAGTGGGGAAGGGAAGGGAAGGGAAGGGAAGGGAAGGGAAGGGAANATTAGAAAATCTCTATAGAAATATTGTTCCTAAAACATGATCTGAACAACATAGTTTGACATTTTTTTTGTATTTTGTCCTAGGGTCCAAAAAAATATAGAAAGTAGTCTAAATTGCTCTCTAATCCTTTACTGTACGTAGTCATGTCATTTTAGATTTTCTGTAGGATTTGGTGGGTTCTGGAAGTAAGAATCAGATTTTTATTCTTCTAGATCCTATCGTTTTTGGGTTGCTACTGTAATTTACTTGCATTTGACCTGTGGCCTAATCCTTATGACTATCATCTTTATTGGACAGGCTTTTAGTGTTAGCAATCAAGGAAGTGGTAGGGGATACTAAGTTGAATATTATGAGTGCTACTTATCTTGAATCAGTAGTTAGGTTTTTGTTGATGTAAAAAGTTGTATAAAACTCTGTTCCATGGTAAATCAAATGCATTTTTAAAATGAATGAAGCAATAGATAATCTTATTTTTGCACTCAGTTGGTTTTGTGGTCAGCCCTGCATACTGGCTATGCTGCATTATTTTGGTGTCTTTGCAGGAAGCAATTTTTTTTTTTCTCAGATCATGCTTCGAGTAATACAATCATATTGTGTCCAGAAATTATCTTTTGAAAGCAATGAGGAATACCTTGTTTATAGGTATTATACATTAACATTTTCATGCTTATACACAGCCTTTAAAATATATGCATTGATAACAATGAAGTTGGATACTAAGCTCCTCTTAATGGAGATTCAAAAAATAAGGACTCCCATTATTGATTTTCACCTCCCTCTGTTGGATTTAATTTCGCAGTTAGCCCTGATCTGAGCAGGAATTTTAGCCAGATGATCTATAAAGGTTTTTTCAAACCTAAATTATTCTGTGGTTCTGTGTTGTCTTTGTAGTTTCTGGACAAACATTT
>VXAV01006422.1:235406-262129 GCA_013399715.1 Alectura lathami | reverse complement strand
CCCCCCCCCCCCCCCTTTTTCCTACTTTTTGTCCTCTCTGAGAGGGCAGTCGGTGTGTTTTTGTGTTGGCTTTAGCTTCTTTTAATAATTTGTCAGAAAGGGAGGAATCCTAGAACTGAGATGAATTTCTCCATTTAAACACTTTTATTTTTGGCTTCTACTGTAATGCTAATAGTCACATCAACAAATTGATACTGTTACAAGAGGATTTATTTTCTTCCTGAATGAGAAGAAAGTACTTTCAGGAAGCTTTCACCCAGAGAAAACATAATAGTGTGTTTTAAATAAAGTTCCCTCACTTCTTTATAGAAGGAGAAAAGGGAAAGGAGTGAGTCTAAATAAAACCTAAAATGAAATAAGAGATTCTTATCTTAGCAGGTTTTATAATGAAATGAAGCTTGCTTTACTTTTTTTTTTTTTTTTTTTAAAAAAAAAAAAAAGCACGTCATGTTTCTTGTGCATGCAAGTGTTGACTGCGTATGGTTCCTGAAATTTTTATAAACTTTCTGGAGCTGACGGGTGTTTAAGTGGCCCGTGTCGCTCATTAGATTGTATGTATTTTTATTTTAGCACTTAGATCACTTGGTGGTGTTGAATCAATTGTTAGTGAGCTGGGTGCCAGCGCTGCTTGGTGGCAAACGATGACTATTGAGAAGAATGCTGTTCAGAGGCATCACAGCACTAGGTCGCAGCGTGGCGTGAATAGCTGTTTCCGCACAAACAGACGTGGACAAGGGGAGACTGCAGTCTGGCTAAAAGATATATGTTAGGATCGTACACGCTGAGGGATGTTAAGAGTAACACAGGTAGATCTCCCTTTTTCAAAACATTTGCTTCAAAAATTGCATGAGGCCTTGAGCCTGCCTAAAACAAAAAAATGGACGCGTGGCTCCTGACAGATCATGAGGCGCGTGACTCAAGATGCAAGCTAGCTGTGGTTTTGGAAAGTGTCAAAGCTGATCTGCTTCATTGACTTCAGATGGGGCGAGGCTGTGTAACAGGGAAGGGTGCTGAGCAGGGTAAAAATGGCAACTGCACTGCGCGGGTGGCTTCATGCTGGTGGTCAGACAAAACCGCTGGCTGAACGAGCTCAGGTTCCACAGACGTGAGGCCCGGCGGCAGGTAGTTGTACAGAGGGCTGTGTTTGCTGAGCTTGTGCCACTTCCACTAGGAGCGGAGGAGAATAGAAGCTGAGGAAATAGATCTGGGCTGCTGATGGCAGGAGCCGCGCGCGGCTCTGTCGCTGCTTGCAGCCATTCCAGTGTTCCAGGGCGCTCAGGCGTGGTTTCGCCTGCGATTCCCCCTTCGCTAAGCACAGAGAAGCCAGTTTCATTTGCATGTTACTGATAAGCAAAATGAATCAGAACAGCAAGTTCTGAGCTCAGCGGATTATTTTTTGTCTCTTTTAAGAGTGCCTGTCTGGTGTCATTAAACTTACGGAAGTGAACTAATCTGTACAATCAGCTGTAACTTTTAAGTACTACTCAAGTAATTTCTACAGAGAAATTACAGAGAAGCATCTTTTTTTTTTTTTTTTTTTTTTTTTTTATTTACTTCAGGTCAAATTCTGGCAGCTTGCAAGGCCTTCTACAAGTGAAATGTAATTCACAGAAGGAGTAGCAGGAGGGAAAACTTCACCTTTTTCACTACAAGAGTGAAGTGGTGGTGGTTACAGGTGTAAGCAGGACTCTTCCAGAGCTTCAGTTTCAGACATGAGCAGTCTTTATGTTAGCAAATTGTTGGACTAGTTGAAGTGACTGCAGCGTGTCAGCCAGGCAGGAGCACATTTGATGAAGAACGAGGTATATCCCTGTTAATTGGGTGTGGTACGGAGGCATCCGTCTGCCTAAAATGCCGGTCACGGCCTTCGCTAGTTGCACAAACTTTTACGGCGGGACTTTTTCAGCAAAGTAAAACTGTGGAGGTGCATTTCAGGCTGGGTGAAGGATTAACTGCTGCTGTGGGCAACCTGCTCCAGCTGTAGGTGTCCCTGTTCACTGCAGGGGAGTTGGACTGGATGGCCTTTAAAGGCCCCTTCCCACTGAAACAGTTCTGGATTCTGTACCACATGCCAAATCCTGTACTAGGACTGAAGAAGACTGAGTTTCTGTCCTCCCTTTTCATTTTATTGTTTTAAATATTCTTTCCTATTTTTTAAGCTGATGATAACTTAGGCATTTTAAAAATAGATTTTCTTAACCAAAAGCTTTGTGCTAATAGGATTTTACCGTTGTCCTGTTTTAAAGCTTTGATGTAAAGATACATCAGGTGTTGTTATACAAGATGGTTTTCTGATCTGTAATTGTGGTAGTTCAAAAAAGTGATCTGGGCCATCATGTCTGAGCTGTCACTAATGTTGGTTTGACGTCGTTGCAGTCCAGGGGTGAGGAGATCTGTTGCTGACCACAGGAGCTGCTGCTGGTACGGTGTGGCTGAAAACTGAGCGGTGACCAGAAGTGGTCACGTTTGGTTACACATTCCTGTACTAGCCTACAGTTCTGAAGCTGGATTCCTTAAGCCAACATTTTGGTTTAAATGTTTTAGATCTGAAAAAGGAATCCAGCTGTGGAGCTTCTGCAGTGCCCCGTAAACTTGGGCGAATTGAAACCAAATGCATGTGTGTCAGGTGTACATCTTCCACAAAGCTGTGTTACTTCTTTGGTGTATCTGAGTCTTCCAGCAATTCTGTAAATATTCTTCTGTTAGGGTAATTAAGATTGACCAGAGAGACAATTAAATGTAATATTGAATGTGTTCCTTCACGTTTTTCATTGTTATAAAGGAGCTTATTAGTGTGTGGCCAACTGTGCTTCGGGTTGCAGTAGTAAATGCCAACAGTTCTCTGCGTGAGTAGCATACTAGGAATAGCAAAATTAATTAGGACCAGCTGGAAGGAGTTACTGTATTTGAAGGTCATTGTATGTTTTTATCTTTCTGAAGAAAGCTGTACTATATGAATTTGTGTAGCAGTCTGGGGTGGAAAAAGCCTAGTAATTCTTCAAAAGTACTTTGTTCTTTCTTTATCAAATGTTTTGTTTCCTCTTTCATATGATAGGTGAAATATTACAGACACTTGGCACCTGATCACTTGCTTCAAATATGTCATCGACTAGGACCGCTCCTAGAGCAAGAAATTCCCCAGAGTGTCCCTGGAGTGCAGACGTTGTTAGGAGCTGGCAGACAGTCTTTGCTGCGTACAAACAAAAGTACGAAAACTCTGTGAGAGCTTTGAGAATTCTTGGTATTTTGTGCCTCTTCTGCGTTTTCACGTGAGAAAACCCTAGTCTACATTCTTTGTGCAATTCTCCTCAAACAGGTTGCAAACACGTGGTGTGGAAGGGTTCTGCTCTTGCTGCGTTACACTGTGGGAGGCCTCCAGAGTCACCGGTGAACTATGGCAGCCCGCCGAGCATAGGTAAGTCGGTGTCGTTGTGGCATTGCCATTGTACAGCCTGACTCTCGGGGTAACTGGTCATAGTAATGGTGAGTGCTCGGTAGCAGTTCCATTTGTATTTGTCCTTCCTTGGTTTGTATGCCTTGTGCTGAGTATTGCTGCTTGTTGAGGTGTCATAATTGGTCGTATCTGCCAGTTTGTATGTGGGAAAAATAGCCGGTGTACATTTATAGACCAGTTCTGCTCTGAAGGTAGTTACTTTTCTCTTTGAAGAATGCAACTGAATAAATTACATTTCAGCAGTGAATGCATACAAATAAAACTCATTTTCTTTAAGAGGTGATAATGCTGTCAGCGGGTAAATAATTCATGCACTGGACCAACCTAAGACCAGGACAGTGTGGTCTGAACCCTTTGCTGGAGAGGAGAAGTCGCACAGACTGCTGATGGTTGTCTTTGGAAAGGTTCAAGTGTCCTGTAGAAGGGGTTCTTTGTGCCCTTTGGCCCATTCAGTAATTCTGTAGCTGTGCGTTGCTTCGTTGTGCTGTGTCATGAGGCATGCTTATGCACAATGTATATTATGTATAACATGTGCAGAACTAGTTACTAGTTTTTAAGTGCTCATTTAAACATGTTCTGTTAGCTTTTCATCTTTTAACAAGAAGATATATTTTATTGTTCTTAACTGCTAAGAGAACTGAGACATGTGATGTTTAGGAGAACCTTTAAGGAGCATCCTTTTTCTTTTGTCGTGGGTAGGAAAACTGTAAAATCCCTTGTGTCTTTTTGTCTCTTTCTGCTGGTGTTTAGGATGGGGCTAAGGCCAGAGCACCAGCACGGATGATACCAAGGCACTAGCGTCAGCTGCATGTGCAGTGCTGGATGGCGTTGGACAAGGGATAAATACCCAGTTTTTGATTGGCTCAGTCCCGTTTCTCCAGCCCTGGTCTTGTCTCCTTTGTAGCTGAAGTTTGGCCAGCTAGCACAGGATGCCATTCTGCTTGCTTTTTAGGTTGACAGTGAATGAAGATGTACTTAGCATCTATTAAAGGTGATATCTTGATATATACTCTCTGTTAAAACTGTTTGTATGGAGAAAAACTCTCCAAATACGGTGTATGTTAACGCTAGTATTTCTCTAACACTAGTTTAGTCAGGGAGTGGCCTGTGTTTTCAACCTTGTGTGTGCCTGAATATGCAGAACAGCACATTCAAAATTTCTTACAAGTCTTCAGGGTAGATCAAGCATCTAATTAGTTCTAAAAACAGAACAGTGGTTAGTCAAAGGTAGGCCTGCAATAGGCTAATTTACACCTCTGTTCCTGAAAGCTGTTTATAAACACATGCTTAGTCAAAATATAAACACTGTTTGACCTCTAAAGGTAAGGGGNGGGGGAGGGGGGGGGGGGGAAAAAAAAAGAAAAAAAAAAAAAACTGTTCCCTAGAAGTGTTATGTAGATTTCACGAGCAACAGCCATGTTACACAGACTTTTTAAATCACAAAGCAAGGGCGTAGTGCAATCCAGAATTCCTTTTTGGACACATTGGCTCTTTTTTAACACATGGGAGGTTTAAGAACCTGGGAAGCTTAAGGCGAATGGGTGAGTGGAGACGCCTTGAGGAGTGAGTGCTGCTGCAGCAGCAATTTCTGGACCAGCCCGGACAGTTAAATTGTTTAAGCAGTTCTGTGCTTCTGTAATTCAGCGCATCAGGGACAAAAGATGGGCTGCTGGGAAGACCAAGGGGTCTGTCTTGCAAAACAGAGAGGGCTGGAGCTACTGAGTAACAATGTCCAGATACATAGCTGGGTGCGGCAACTCCAGTGTGGTTGTGGACGATCAGTTTTCTGGAATTGGAGCTCCTTATGCAGGATGTCTGTAGCCTGTAAGGTTTACGTGGGCTGGGATATTAAAACAAGTGAGAGCACTCAGTTTGGGCTTCTTAGATTATTTCTGATGTCCAAGGATCTCAACATCAAATCTCAAAATACCCATAAAGCGTAATAAAATTACACTTCACTCAGAGGCTTACGGTTCTCTCTTATAGCTGAACCAGAAGCACGCGACAGCTAAGAAGCTTTGAGGTCAAGCGGTGCCACCTTTGACTTGGTCAGATGGCGAAGGATGCGGTGTTCTCGCAGACTTTTTGTTTTAAGGCCTTAAAAGAACAAGGCTTTGCTGGGTGTTGATCTTCCTCAGCAAGTATGTGTGTTGGTCTGAGGCAGCTCCCTTAACCCTGCTTCCCTTCAGCAAGATCTTACATATGGATGTTATTTTAGTATTAATTTAAAGAATTGTGTCTATGTTGTACTGTAGAAGTGGGGGTAGAAATGCTTGTTGCTGACTATTTCCCCTCTGGAGTGTCTGTGCATTGTCTTGAACGTTGTAAAATTGGAAAACCTTGGGCTGGCTGAGCAGCCTCTTATCCACAAGGTGTCTGAGGAACAGAGCTGTCTGATAGTTCAGGTTTCCTTAGCAGTGGCTGCCTTAGCTTTTTCTGTGCTTGGCAACATGTTTTAAAACATGCTTGAAGAAATCAGAGCTGCAGCAGAAGTAGACTGTTCTGCTTTGTGCTGTAGCTTAATCCAAGGTACGTATTTTTTAAAGGGCAAAGACCAGAGTGTGATGGCTGTCAGCTAGATATCAAAGAAACTCGTAGGGTTGCCATAGCAGAGAACTTAACTGTTAGGAGAAATAACTTTCAGACTCTTTAGGGAAGAACAAGCAGAGCTTTCTGAGTAAATGTTATTTTTATTGAAACTTCTGCAGAGCACTGAATATTTGTAAAATTACAGTTATTTCAACGTAGCACTTTTTTCATGACCAATAATTTCCTTTTCCAAACATTGAAATAAGTGCTGGTAAGTGCATGTTTTCAACTGTGAAGTGTATTTGGATTTTTGGATATCTGATTCAGGCTCGTGTATTAGAGCATTTGGTTTCATTTTATCCTGTTCTGGTCTGATCCTTTGAGTGAAATTGGGAACTGCAATAACACTTCTTCCATAAATTGGAGTTATTCTTAAGTAACTTGTCCCTTTTCCCCTGGGGGGGGCTGTATAGTGCGTATTTGCCCAACAGCGTATTTGGGAACTACTGTTCGTCAGGCTGGTTTCAGGTGGAGAGCCAGCTAACGGCTGAGGAATGGAAGAGATGCAGAAGCCTGTGCCTGGCGGAAGCTTTCTTTTTCCTCCGTTTATACATTGCTGAGCACACAGCTGTATTTGTGCCCTAGCTGGATGAACTAATGCAATTGTGATGCTGTTACGATATTCTTTAGTATTCAAATTTTGTGTACGTGGTGCCAGCTGCCTTATAAGTGACTTTTATATGCAGCTAAAATACATCTGTACGAATGGGTACTTTGCCAGAAAACAACAAAATAGTTGTGGAATGTAGCAGAGAAACAAAACTTGAGTAAGGAATAATGTCTCTCGGTGCTTAACAGCCAAGAGAGCTATGTCGGCGGTTTTTTGCTTTGTTAAAGATCCCTTCTTCATAAATACAGAAATGGAAAAGGAATCCCTCAGTAATTTTCAGGATCTGCTGAAAAAGCACAGAACTAAAGCTTAAAGCTTTGAGTTCAAAGCTCTCGGAGGAGCTGATCATTCAGGTGTGAAGACCTGAGGGAGGCTGGCTGCTTGTTCCCTACTAGTGTGGAATATTTTTCTTAAATGATTAGTATATCTGCCTTTGAAAAATACTACTTCATGGTCTTGCTGAATAGTCCACTTCAGGAAAAGTTCTGAGAGTTTTTGTGTTTTTTCCCAGTTCCTCAATTAAATTATCCTCCTGTTTTTTCGGCTGTGAACAGTACATGATGTTCTGCAAGTGGTGTAGATGTTTGTTTTTAGAAATGTAGTAAATACTTGAGGCGAAAAAGCTAACTTCGGAGTGCTGTGTAAAGCTGTATTATTCTCTTGATGTAGTAAAAACAAACAGAACCAGAAAAAACTAGCCCCAAAGGCCAACTTCAGGTTTTGGATGCTAGGAATCTGATGCATTCATTTTCAAGTATCTTTGGAAAAGTAACATTTTGTTACATGTATTTATTCAAGTCTGAGGTGAATTATACTGAAATAAATGCCTTTTTATGCCAGAGGAAACAAGAGAAGTCTTAAGGAACTAATATTTTGAGTGAAACACAAAATGATTAACTAATACACAGCTGGCAGGAGGGATCATGCTGAAGGCAGGGAGCAGCTTGGAAATGTCCAGCTCATCTGTGGTTACTGCTGCCTTTGCCAGTGTCTCACCTCCCATCTCTCTGAGTTAGTAAGGGCTTGGCACCTACTTTCGTTGAGAAAGTAAATTTGCGTGTTAAGTTTTAGGTGTCTGCAGCTCTTTATACTGTCAGAAATGCTCCGGTGAGCAGTCAGTATACCTTTACCTTGCCCTGAGCCGAGTTCTGACTTGATGGATTGCTTGCTTTACCGCTTGAGGTGGGCGACAGCTACCCGAGAGCCAGAAGAGCTGGGTTACTGTGGGGAGTTTAGAAGCTGAATGGAGAAACGGTGGGAAGGTAGAAGGCGATTCAGGCTGTTTTTCTGATAATGGACATCCTGATGGAAGGGGTGGGCGGGAGAAGAGCTGAAGGCATGCTGCATGTAGCGTTAGTAGAGGGACAGTGAACGGGGGAGTCGGGCAGTCTTGTTGTGTTATGGTTTTCCAACAGCACTAAATGCCTTGGTATTTGTTAGAGGTGTGCCTAGCCTCGCAAGTTTTGAGGCTCAGTTCAGTAAGAGTAAAAGTTGTAAGTAGCCTGTGTTCTTCAGGAGTCCTCCCAGGTTTGCCCTGAACCTGGTTCCATTTTTGTGTGAATGGAAAGGGACCGAAGCTGGTTTCTGTTCTGCAGAACAGAGCTTTTTAATTAATTAAATACAGCTCCAAAATGGAAGAAAATGAGAGATAAGCCACAAAGATTTTGTGTGTGCTTTTTCTTTTAGTGTAACTAATGCTTGGTAAAAAAATTAAATTGGGTTTATCAGTAAGCACTGGGTAAGGCGCATTATTTTCCCTCATCTTTAAAAGCATGTTTCGTGTTCCAGCATAAAACTATATAAATAAGGTGATTAAATTGTTCGCTTGGATAAAAACTAAAATAAGAAAGCCAAGGGGAAAACAAGATCAGGATAGCTAACATTGCCGTATCTTTCAGACACCAAAATTTAGCTTGCTTTTACAAATGGCTGTTTTTCTCTGAGCTGCTTGTTCTGTTTTGGGCTCAGGGCGAGAGACAGTCTAAAACTTTGAAGGTGTTCGAGTTGGTGCCTGTTGCATGCCTGTTGAGTGGGAGAAAACCTGCTATAATCTTTCATAAGTTCTGTTGAAAACTCCTACAGTTTTATGTTCAACAGCTTTATCTTTGTTTGATTTTTAAATTGTTCTGATGGCAGTCAAACAAATAAGGTGATCTTGACTCTGAGATGTGTGGTTTTCAGGTTGGTGTTGTTAGTAGCAGTGAATGGTGACAGGAGGAGTGAGAATTTAAAAAACAAAGTTCTGTTTTACTCAGTTGTCTTAAGAGCCCAAGTCTCTGTTCACAGCTTAGCTTTCTGAGTGGCCTTCTACCTTGGTTATGGGTAAAGAATCTTCCAAAAGGTTGAAAGGGACTTGCAACATTCTGTGACTCTGCAGTAATAGAAGTCAAAGCTTTTCTGGCATTGAATCTGGTGAGGGCATGAGGGAACACGCAGAGGGCTTCTAGAGGTGTTTCACCATCAGAAGACAGAACAGGGCCCTCTGTTGAATGGGGTCATGATCGGGGAATCTGGTGACTGTGGACCTGGAAAAGCTGAGGTGCTCAAGTCTTCTTGGCCTGGGTCTTCACTAGTAGTGCCAGCCTTCAGAAATGCCAGGCCCTGGAGACCTGGGGGAGAAGTGTGGAGCAAGGAGGACTTCCCCTTGGTGGAAGAGGGTAGGGAATATTAGGGAGTATTTAGATGAACTGGGTATAGTGAAGTCCATGGTCCCTGATGGGATGCACCCCTGAGTGCTGAGTGCTGCTGCCCAGTGTCATTGGAAGGCCACTCTCTTACCGTTGTCATGGTGGTCAGCAGAGGTTCCTGAGGACTGGAAGACAATTCTTACTCCTGTCTTGAAGAAGAGCAAAAAGGAGACTCTGGAGAACTCGAGGCCACAGCCTGCCTCACCTCAGTGCTTGGTCAGGTGGTGGAACAAATAATCCTTGAAGCCAACATACTAAGGAAAAAATGTGAGTGAGAGAAGCAGGCGTGGATTTATGGAGGAGAAGACATGCTCGACTAACCTGGTTGTGTTTCTCAATGGAATGAGCAGCTTGGTGGTTGAGGGGACAGTAGCGGGTGTTGTTTATCCTGACTTTGGCAGGGCTTTCAAACTTGTCCTAGAATACTTGCTGACAAACAAGAAGTGCCAAGTCCTGCAGCTGGGGAGGAACAGCCCCAGGCACCAGGACATGCTGGGGGCACCCAGCTGGGAAGCAGCCTGGGAGAAAAGGACCTGGGGTGCTGGTGGACACCAAGTTGAATGTAAGTCAGCAATGTGCACTTGCTGCTAAGAAGGCATACAGTATCCTTGGCTACATTAGGGAAAGCATCACCTCACCGAGAAGTCACTTCATTGGGAAGGCCACACCTGGGTGCTGTGTCAGATTCTGATGTAAGGAAGATAGAGGCAGACTGGTAAAAGCCCAACAAAGGGCCACCAGGATGATGAAGGGACAGGAGCACCTCTTCTGTAAGGAGAGCTGGGAGTGTTCGACATGGAGAAGACTTGGGGATTTCAGCAGTGTGTGTGAATCCCTGAAGGGAGGGTGCAAAACGGATGGGGCCAGGCTCTTTCCAGTGGTGCTTATTGCCAGGACAAGAGACAATGGCCACAAACACAAGAGGTTCTGTCTAAACATCAGGAAACATTTCTTCACTGTGAGGGTGACCAAGCACTGGCACAGGTTGCCCAGGGAAGCTGTGAAGTCTCCATCCTTGGTGATACTCAAAGCTCAGCTGGGCTCAGTCATGGGCAGCCTGCTCTGGGTGTCCCCACCTGAGCAAGGGGTTGGATCAGGTGGCCTCCAGAAGTCCCTTCCAACCTCAGCCATGCTGTGATTCTGTGTTAGCAGGAAATTACAAGAGTGAAAACTGCAAGCCAGTTCCTTTTGTATTTGTAAGCAACTGATAAACAGTTGAGAGCAACCTAAGGGATAACATCTTGTGGAAATGTATTTTACATGCTCAAACATCTGCAGAGTATGTGGCTTTCTCAGGCATTAATTTTTTTCTGATCAGTTAGCTTCATTATTATCTGAAGATTGTGATTTTGAAACCAAAATATCAGTTGGGATGAAGTAGTGGAGTGTTATTCCATGCTGCACACACAACAGTGGTAATATCTGTGACAGTTTTCCTGCTTTTTCAAAGAAAGATCTTGTGCATGGATACTGAGAGGCGTGCAAAGCGAAAACGTTTGATTTCCTCATTGGTCAGGCTTTGGGCAGTGGTTCTTTGTGTAGTATCACCTTCACAGTGCCCTTCTAGCAAGGAATGGCCAGTCTCTGTTGTGTAGCTCTGTTCTTTCTTGCATCCAACCCTTTCTTCTGGTTGACGCAAGGCTCTCGCGGACTGTTCCTTGGATAAAGTTTACATCCTCCTGTCCTTGCTTGTTATGGACTGCTTGTGGCTCCCACGGCAGCTGTTCAGCTGCTGATACGTTATCCCTCTTGGAACCAGCACCTTGCTTGTGCTGACTCAATTGTGTGAGGCCAAGCAGAACCTGAGCAAAGGCACGGAACTGCTGGTAGGGCTGAAACGAGAGTTACAGGAGTAGCTGCTGTACAGGAGTTCCTGAAATCCTTTGTCCCCAAATACAACAAAAATGAAGCTAAAATAGCTTACAGACCACACAAGGCCTTGACAGATAGTAAGGCCAGGTAAGGCTGACTACCGCTGTGAACTCGAAGACCTGTAATTGGTGCAAAGGCACTATTATTAAGAGCTGGGAGTCTTTCTCACCTTGGCTTGCACCAGGAAAATCAGTTTTATTGTTCTGTTGCACAAGATGCAGCTCTTCCTGTTTTTTTTTTTTTTTTTAATTATTATTATTATTATTATTTTTACCTGCACTCTGAAGGGGGGAAATGAAGTACTCCGTTTGCTAACAAGGTGAGCAGGTGGCACACTGGAGCAGTAAGTGTTTGGGAGCTGGATCATTTGACAAAGTGAATAAGATTAAAGTGCAGTGAAATGGATGGCAGTACTGAAGAACAATGATGGATGTGAGAATTTGGTGTTTAAAAAAAAAACAAAAAACTTTGAGGAAACTTTTAATTTAATAAACAAACAAAATTTTTTTCCCTGTAGTCCTTAGGTTCATAATGCTGCTTTTTGCCTTGTAAAACTAATTTTTAGTTCACTTAAATTTATTTTTAAACAGTAATGGTATTTTTGTGGGTTTTTTTATATGAATTTGGATCAAAGCCAATGAGTGAGGGCCCAGTTCCCTTATTGTCGCTGTGTCGCTTCTGTTCTGTGCAGTAGGCTGATTGTTACTGAGCAAGGGATGTTCATCTGTTGAGTTCCCCCACAGACACGTGGACGTGTAGCAAGTTGCTCATCGCCACTTGACATCAACTACAGTATCAGCAGAAATATTGGCTTAGGCTCTGTTACATTGCTAATGGGGATTATTAAATTAAAAATAAGTCTTGACATAGATCTCTGTTACATTTGTGAAGTTTTCCATAAATTCAGGTGTATATTAGGAGCTTACGTGAAGTCATTGGTTGCTTTATGTCAGAGTCCTCTTATGTTTAAACTTACTGACAGAACATCTCTGTCAATCAGACTTCTAGCTTAGCGCTTCTCTTTTACGGGAGCTATGGATTCATTTGAAGGCATTGCTGTAAGCTGATTTCCAAGCAAGCATCATCTGACATTAGCATAAAACAAAAGGTAACTTCTGAATAGTCTGAGGTTGTGTGAGATCACTTTACTGTTGTGACAAATACCTTCTTACTCTGTTTTATTGTGTGTGGTGGGTGTGGGGTGTCTTTTTCTTTTTACTGTAGGTTGATGTGTCAGAAGCAGAAACTGGATTTATCTAGTGACTGAACTAATCTGGGTGTCCTGCTGTTCTGAAGCAGACTTTTGGCAAGGAAAAGCTCAGTCATAAAGCAAATGTAGCTGCATCTTTTTGTTGTATAAGGGGAGGGTGAAAAGGTTATAGCAGAGCCTTGAGGCAGTAGCAGCCCATGGAGTTGGTGCCTCGCTCTGCAGCTAATGATCCTGCTCCTTCACAAAGCATCTTGAACCAGGAAGACTTCCGTGAGTCCTTGGGCTATGTCTGCAGTAACCTGAATGTGTCAGGGCAGTTCTCATGGCCTGAAGCCAGTAGGCTTGGCAGTTGTCCATACCACTGAGTGCTTTTGCTCCTGTGCAGTGTAGCTGCTCTCCAGTTGGCGCGTTTAAGTTCGGCCTGTGCCGACTCACAATCCGTTGCCTAGCTGGCCTGGGCCGGACCAGGCAGCGCAAGAGGCTCCTGGCTGCTGGCAGCTGATGCTGGGGAGTGGCTGTCACCGAGTGCCCAAACCCATGCCTTGGTCCTGCTGAGTTCACTGGTGTGGGCATCTCCTGGGGAGATGTAGGGAGTGCCTAGCCAGGGCAGTACGAAGTAGCAGCCGCTGTCCTGACAGGAGCAGGTCTTGTTTTTCATGTGTAGGGCTGTGGATATTGCTGGGCATTTATTTTTCATATTTTACTTTTCACATGTTCAGAAACTGGCTTTACCACAGTTGTATGGAATATGAAATGTATTGCCATTGTCTCTCTGCTCTAATAATGCTGTGGGGATCTGCTTGGCTAACGTGTGTGCATCCATGCATGCAAGCACTGTGCTGCTGCACCATTGCGTGAGTAGCAGTTGGAAATTGGTAGCACTGACCTTCATTCAGAATGAAGGTTTCTGTTCTGTTGCAACAAGGTAGATTCCTGTTCCTGGACCTTCTTAGCTTTTAAACTTGGAAAAAAAAGATCCCAAGCCCTTTGAACATATTTCTGTTAGTCAAAATCAGAAGTTTCCACAAGGGTTTTCTGAATTTATATGTCTTTGGGTTCTGTTTGCTTGTGGTTTTTTTGGCCGTAGTAGGTAGGTAGACTCTTCAAAACAGGAACTGATTTTGTCTTGCAAGTGGTGGGTGAATCGTTGGCTGTGCAGATGCCTAAGAACAGGCTGCCCTGGAGAAGACTTGAATGTTTGCTGGTCTGCAGTCAATAGCCATGTGGGCGCGTGTGTGCATTCTAACTCTGAGCTGGCTGACTGCTCCAGGGAAGCTGTCCTGGTCCTTGTGAATTGCTCACGCTAGGCATGAAGTGAGAACCATACCTTTGGGCACGTAAACGCTAAGGTTTGGTGCATTGTATCTTCATGCTCTGCCTTGCACTTCAGTAGTTTTTTTGCGTGTTTGTATCATGAGCTGTGTTTGTATTGTATTTCTACCTGATTGTAGCGAACTGAGAGAACTGCTAAGGTAACGTGTTTGTGTGGCAAGTTGTCCAGTGCTGAAATGAACTTCCTCTTCTGGAGGAGTGTTTTGGCTTATGGACCCAGTATAAATGTCTTCTTTTTTTCTTTCTTTCCCCATTCGGTAGTGGATACCCTGTTTTCAAGAAAACTGAATGGAAAATACAGACTTGAACGCCTTGTTCCAACTGCAGTCTATCAGCACATGAAGATGCACAAGCGAATTTTAGGACACTTATCTTCTGTGTACTGTGTAACTTTTGATCGGACTGGCAGGCGGATATTCACTGTAAGTACAACATCTTTTGGCATTTTTTTTTTAAACTACAGATAGCATGTCATTGAGCTGTTCCCCAAGCCTTCTGTTACTCATGGGTGCTTTTTAATAACCGTGCCAGTTCGCATGTTAAAATAGGTCAGCCTGCTAATGGTGGTGACTGCTGATCCCTGCAGTTCAGCAGAAGGCTGTGGTTGTTTTCAGCAGAATTGTCCTGTGCAGATTTTTTCTTCTCCTGGACTTTTATTCCCTATGAAAATCATAGACAAAAGAATGAACTATCGCCATGGAATTTTAGAAGTCAGGGTGGACAATCGTTTCGTAACTAAGGATTATTTTGACTTTTTTTCTATAACTTTTGTTAAATTTAAGGTATGACTGTTAACAATCTGGTAATAAATTTGTGCAGCATGTTGGTGGAAACTAGAAGGCTGAAAATCAGCATGGTATATGTTTCAACAAATGTTGGTACACAAGGAATTGTAATCCATGAGATCCCAGGATCCCATTATTTGTAGCTGTTTTCATTGTGCGGTGGCGGGGTTTCTTTTTTTTTTTCTCTCCAATTTTGCTTTTTTTTTTTTTTTTTTTTTTTTTTAATACTGAGAGAATGTCTGAAATCAGTACTGAAATTGCAAGTTTCCCAGAAAATTACAAAAACAGGTATCAGTGTGATTTGGATTCCTCACTAAGCAGCCAACTTCAGTAAAGCCAAGGGCCACGTGAACGCACAACTTGTGTCAGTGCGGTCTGGCTGCCGTTTGTCGCCTTCCCATAAGCACTGTATCCTTTGGGTGCCTCTGGGTTCCAGAGCTTGGCTGTGTGCTGTGGAACGCGGCAGCAGGTAGCTCAGGCGCTGCAGGTGGCGGTGCAGTTCACTTCTGCGCTACGTATTTTAACACAGCTGTGAATCTCATTTGCCCTTTCACTCACATACGTGGTAACTCCTTGTGCGGCTGCAGGGGTTGGGGTGCTTGCAGAATTAGGAACAGACTTCTGTTAATTTTTTTACTTCATAGTTCATAGTAGAGATTTTCTTCCTATTTCTTTAGCTTTCATTGACAAGCTAAGTCCCTCAACAGCTATAGGCATTAAATTCTTACCATCTCCAGTTTGTGCCTGACTAACCTGCCAGGAAAAGGGCCTCTCTGTTGTGGGTTTATTTTATACATGATGAGGTAGAGTGGGTTAGGGATTTTGTGTGCAAGCATGAAAATCCCCAGTGTTCATCCTGTTCGCCTCTACACAGAAACTTCTGTTGGTGCTTCCTTGAAGTGCATAAAGCTCCTTGTTAAGGCCTTGTGATTTGTCATTTTCCTAAATCCCATGTTCCTAAAATCCCTCTTCTTTGAGGGACTTACTGAACTTCCCCCAAATGCATCTCTGTAACGAAGAGTAGAGTTGCACGTTCCCTTGTGTTTTACAGTGTGACTTAAAAGTGGCTAGAGAGGCAATTCTCTGGACTATAACAAGTTTGTTTCTAAAAGAAAAGTCAAAGAATCTGGAGTAAAAAGAGGGGAGCAGTGTTGCTTCTGCAACCCCTGAGCTTTGCTGACAGTCCTTTAGTGAGAGATAAACTGGTGTTCTGGTATAATTGCTTGGAAAAGGTCACGGGCTCAGGCTGTGATTAGTTGAACCCAGCACTGAACGAAGTGTCCGTAGAAGGTAATTGCATCTGCTGGGTGTTCCCCTGTGGGGCTGCAGTGGAACCTCTTACCTCAGCGCGCTCAGGTAAATCCAGTGTTCCTTGTGTAGGTATTTAAGTGGTTGCTGACAAATGGAATACCAAAGTGTTTTACACCACATGGAAGTAGAACTCAAGTTGCAGTTGCTGCAGTGGTGTAATCTGAGGATAAACCTCTAATTGAGAATTGAATTTATAAACAAAAGGAAGGCAGAGGTACCTCATCGCAGGCATGCCTGCTGCCAGCGTGTAAATTTGTATGAATCAACAGTTCTTGCTCTGGTTTTACTTTACAACCTCCAGCACTTAGTGTGACATTAGCTAGATAAAAGAGGTTGGTTTAGGTTTATAATTGTTTGTAGAAGGTGCATCACAACTATTTTATTCCCTCTGAAGGACTGAAAGCCTCTGCATTTAAGTTCTGTTTATGCGGTGCTTCAAATTAAAAGAAAGAAAAAGTGATCTCAGCACATTTTTGAGTCATCCTGTTCTGAGAGATGTTATCTTTGCTAGGAAGAAGATGCTCTTAGTTTGCCTAAAGGCAGTGAAAACAGGCCATTACGCAGTTTTCCTGCTAGCTAGTGGGTCATGCAGTGGCTGGTCCTATTTACATTCTTTTAAAGATTTCAAAAGAGATGCCTGAAGATCAGCCTTTTCGCTGTTTTCTCGGAATAAACCAAAATATTCCTAACATACAGACTGGGATGTCTCAGTGGTTTCTATTTTTAAGTTAACCAACTGCAGTAAATTCAATGCCTTTACGTGCAAAGACACAACTGAGAGAACTATCAGCCATCAGTGAAGAAAACGTAATTATTTCTGAGCCTCTGTCTGGGATCTCTTGGAAAACACAGCTTGCAGAACCCACACTGGTAGTAGGACAGGCGTTGCCTTCTCTGGTTCTTGTACTGCTTCATCCATCCTTCTTGGCAGTCAGAAAGTTGCTATCTTCTTTTCCCCTGCCTTTATCTTCCTGTCTCCTCTGAGATGCTCTTTCTAGGGAATAATACCGAACAGGGGCGTGTAACAGCCTGTGGTTGGAAACCTTATGCAGGCAGATCTGTATGGTTTTTGCCAGTTTCACTGCAGTCCACAAGTCTGGGTAATGCTAGGGAAGCAAACCGGTTCTACTCCATACCTTGGTAATGCTGTCATCAGTTGCCTGTTGGTGCTGAGCTCCTTCTCTGGGATGCATTTTTGACAGATACTTTTAATAGGCACAGGATTGAAACGCGAGCTGTGGTGTAAGCTGATGCCCTTGCTGGTAGGACTGGAACAGTATTTTAGGAGTTGTGAATTAGCCTATTCAGTTCATTCAGAATCTCATGGATTTATTTGAGCTCTGATATTACTACCTTGCCAAGATGCTACAGAATTTATAACTCACGTCAGACGCTTTTCTTGATGAGGCTTACTAACAGTTGAATTTTCCTCTGCAAAGGAGAGGAACAGCACATGCCTCTACAGCCATCCTGTAGCCATCTGGGAGGGGGCAGGCTGATTGGGTGCTGGTCTGCTTTTCTCAGTTCTGTGTTGTTAAATAGACCTCTGAGGTTTCTGCAGGTGGCATTAGGTTCTAAAACTAGTGTTCCACCCCACCCTTGTTGCTGACTCCTTTTCATCTTTCCTTATCTGTGCACAGGTTGCCCTCCATCAGTTGCGTTCCACAGGCAGCTTTTTAGGGGGCTTGTAACGCAAGGTTTAGTTTATTGGGTGCCTTGAATTTATTTAATTGCTTGCTTTGAGCAGTCTGTTCCTCCAGTAGAATGGCTGCAAGCTGCAAGTGGGTAGCTTATTCGTAATGTTGATCCTTGCAACGTCAGAACTGCAGAAGCACGTTTTATGTGATGTGTACAACGCTGGAGAGTGTTACTTGTGCAGCTCCAGGAAAAACAGGTCTTGCGGGCTGAGACTTCGAGGCTGTGGTGCAAGCAGTTCGTGGTGGTGGCATGGCTCTCTTCTCATGCATTTATTGCTTTGCAGAAGAGATTATTCCACGTGGTTTCCATCCCCACCCTCCTGGAGTGTTTTGGAAGTTTTAGGTCCCCTTGTAAGTTTTTACCCTTCCTGTACTTACAGGTCTCTGCTTTGAGGGTGGTGGTATTATTTATCATCATCAGTTTCACCCACTCCACCCCCCCACCCCCTGCCTTCTTGTTTTCTGTGTTGTTTTTCTGGTTGTGACTACACTTCCAAGAATACACAAGCTTCTTCATACTTTAAATCTTGCATAGTGATCGCAGGAGAACAGAGTGAGCTCACGATGCTGTTCAGGTCACCATTGCATTCAGTAGGTAATGTTTTTTGGCCAAATTTTAGTTAAACATTCTCAGACCCAGGGAGCTAACAGAAAAACCTACTTGTAATTAAAATTGATGGCAGAGGTATGTTTCACTATCTGTGTGTTAACTGCTCTTGTCATTTGCAAAACTTTAAGTAAGCAGTACTTGAAAAGGACAACGCATGTTTGAAGATTGTTTAGAACTTGAAGATGCCGGTGCATTAACAACTCTTACTTTTGGGGGCATAAGGGTTTTTAATGAAGTGATTGGACTGGATGTAGAGTTCGATATATTTTTTTGAGCTTTAGGTACAGAAGTGCAAATCTGAATCTAGGAAAACAGGAACAATTATGGAAACTTCTTAGCTGAGTAGTTTAGTGGGGGCACTCCTGGTGCCTTATAGCTACTTGTGTGTTTGTTTGAAGGAAGCAAAGGGATTAAAACAATCTGCTTAAAGCTTTACATGCAGAGCTTAGAGGAAAAATGGTGCCCTTTTTTCACTTAACTGTGTTTATAAAGCTCTAAGCAGCAAGTTTGCTGGTTCTGTTGTAATCCCCTGATAACTTGTTCCTTGGAATTGATTTGAAAACATGAACTGTTGAGCTTGGTTCCCAGCTTTTTTCCCCTCTCTTTTTCCATCCCTTTAGCTTCTCAGCAATTGAAAGTGAATAAAGTAAAACTGGCCTGAATCAAGGTTCAGTACGAGTGAGTTGTGAAACCTTTTCAAAAACATTAAATGCTCACAGCTAAGTTTAATTGCAGTTAAACAGCTGCAGCTATATTTGATACATCCCTGAGTTGTATTTCTTCTTGCAGAAGTTCTGAGCACATTACTGTGCAGTCCCAGATTCTACTCTAACCTAAAAACTTCCTGAAAGTGGTATGCTGTCTTTCCATACTGATATTTGCTGAATGCAGTGTGGCAATAATGGTGAATCAGATGCATAGCAGGATCCTTCACTGAGCCTTACTTCAGTGCGGCTGAATCAAAAAAAAAAAAAAAAAGTAATCTAGAAGAAAATGGTCATTTCGAGGGTTTGTTACAGTTTTGGGGAGAGGAAGAGAGAAAAATAGAAAAAAAAAATAAGCTATTCAGCACTTGCTTTTCATATCTGTACAGTCTAACAAGGTGCAGCAAAGAACAGACTGCAGGTGCTTGTTACAATTTGAAGAAATTGAGGTAATTCAGAAATAATTTTAAGGTTTGTGCCAAATAATTGGATTCATGTATACTTACATTGCAGTATGGTGGGCAAAATGTCTAGTAAGGTCCAACTTCACATAAAATTAAGGTAAATTATTGAAGTTGCATTGTACTTTCTGCTACAGTGCCGTGATTTTCTTATTTTTTATGATACCACACTAAGGGTATTGGAAAAAATGAAGACAAGTGATTAAAAAAGAGTTGTGGCACTGTCCAAAACTTTGGAAAACGATGCCTGCTAGTAAGGAGCTCTGGCATGCTTGGGTATGGAGTGTAAAGGTGAAGGAATGCTTGGGTCATGGTGCAGATTTGTCTGCGAAGGGTAGGGGGAGGTTGTTCTTGTTTTCTTTGGATCCGGTTATAACTGCTGGATCGAAGAAGAAGGTTAGGCTGAAATGAAGTACAAACAGAGCAACTTCCTCTTAGAACAACTTACTGAGGGTTTTGGCCGTTACTGTCCCAAGAATACTTTTAATACACAAGGCCTGGCTTTCTGAGAGGCAAGCTTTTCCAAAGTACTGGACGTCAAGAAGAAATTGAAACACAGGTGGGTACGGTGTGCAGTGTGTATGCAGGCAGACGAGAGGGAGATGTCTGTCCCCATCTTAGTCCGTGTCTGGCCTCGTTCTTTGCGCCAGGTACAGAGCCTTTGTTCTGCCTGGCTAAGCCCGCTTCTTTCTCATACAGAACTGGGTGAGATGAACCCAGCATTTGGGAGGGGAGCACTCCTGTGGTGTTGGTGTTTCCTTCACACAGTATTTTCTAGCGCACGCCCTTTGTTCCTCCAGTTGCTCTCTGCTGCCCCTGTTGTGTCGTTAGGACAGCTCAGCATCTTGTTGCTTAAGGCTCTGCCTGTGAACCAGGGTGCAGGATGGAACTTTTAGGTTAAGGGAGCGGTGATCAGAAACGCATTTCTGTTCAAAATCTCTTGTTCCTGGTACCTGGAGTCTTGTCTCAGTGACCTGTAACCCCAAAGCAGCGAATGGTGTGATTGCAATGATGTCTGCCTTACTTGCAGGGATCAGATGACTGCCTTGTGAAAATCTGGGCAACAGACGATGGGAGGTTGTTGGCGACCCTCAGAGGGCACGCGGCCGAGATCTCTGACATGGCAGTGAACTACGAGAACACCATGATAGCTGCTGGAAGCTGTGACAAGATGATCAGAGTGTGGTGCCTTCGGACTTGCGCACCCCTGGCAGTTCTGCAGGGCCACAGCGCGTCCATAACATCATTGCAGGTAGGTGTTACCCAGGTGCCTTCGCAACAATACGTGTTGTTTGACTGAAAAAATAACACCTGAGAACGTTCCATGTTATAAAAATGTGTCTCTGGCAACTGCGCTGTGAAGGGAGAAGGAATTTTCAGGGTGCTTATTGCAAAATGGCAAGTTTATTGTCACAGGATCTGATCCTTGAAAAATGCCAGGCGTAATCCTCTTTTGGGGAAAAAATAAATAAATAAATTGCATGATGCACGTGGACAGTATGATTCCTTTGCAGACTGTGATTCCTGGTCCAGGTATGTTACGTAAAAACTGCAGTCGCTGCTGACTGCTTTGCTTTGTTTCTGTTGCCTGCTGTTGGACAGTTTGGGTTGTGGGGAGGGAGGACCCAGAGGCTTTGGCAAGTAACACAGAGAGGTTGTTCTGAAGGAAGAAAGTTATTCTGAGAAGCAGTGTGGTGGTGTGGTATTGCAGTTTATTTTTTTATTTGTTTTCCTTGAGTATGGATTGATTAATTTTTCTTTTTTTTTTTTTTTTCTTTATGAGAAGCTAATGACTTGAGCAACTACATAGCATGTCTGGGACAGATTAATAGACCTTTTTCTTTTTTCTTCCCCCTGTCCCCCTTCCCAGTTCTCTCCACTGTGCAGTGGCTCAAAGAGATACTTGTCTTCAACCGGGGCGGACGGAACAATATGCTTTTGGCTGTGGGATGCTGGCACCCTTAAAATAAAGTTAGTTGTTATTTTATTTGTTGCTCTTTCTTTGTTTGTGATTACGAATGATGTAAAAATGTTGGAGAAGGATCTTGTGGCTGGTTGGTTCACTGTCTGTGCAGTTGCTGGATACGGTCTAGTGCTGGGGTAGCTGTAACTTCCTTATCTTTTAAGGACTAAGTTGAAAACATTAGTAACCATGGAGTGATTTTGTACAGTGAAACAAATCAATATATACCCACCTTTTCCTGTAACTCTGTTAATCAAGCAAGAAATTCCTATGACGTTTTTGTAATGTGATATCAAGGCTGGCTTTTTTGTTCTGTTCTCACCTCTTAATCCCAAATGAAATGAAACCAATGTTGGCAAATGCACTCCCAGGAGATTGCAATTTAGACTTAAAATCCAGATTTTAGTGGGAGAAGGTAATGTCCTAGCATAAAATTAGGATGGAGTTGTTTTTGGTTTGTTCTTTGCTCATCTCTAAAACCTTTTCTTAGTTGCTCTTCACTGTAGCGTGGTAGGAAGTGGAACTTGTTGGGCAGCTGTGTATCAGTGGATGAGGCTGAGTCTGAAGGTTCTGGCTTCAAAGTATAATTTCTGAAAAATCTCAGAGCCCTCAGTTTTTCATTAAGAATATCTTCTTCAGTGGCTTTCAGATGCTTTTTTCTCCTTAATCACAAAACATCTGGAGCGTAAAATTGGAAATGGTTGTTTTAATAATCACTGATAATTCGGTTTTGAGGAAGGAATTTCTTCCCTTTTCCTAATTGGAGAGAAGTGGAATTAATGAGACTTAGAGTTATACTGTATGAGCTGGGAGATGAATATGTGGATGAATTTGGATGGAATTTGTCTTGAGGTAAAACATAGGGAGCGAGCCGGCTTCAGTTATGGTAGAGGATTCTCAATTAATTCCTATCCGTGATGTTATGGAAATACGTTTGCAGAATACAAATTTTAAGTGAGACACACTCAGCAAACGTTAAAGGAATGAAGTTGTTTTTGAATAATGCTTTCATGTGTAAATAGTCACAGCAGAGTGGCTCAGATTAAAGGGTTTACTTCAGTTGTCCCTTGCAGCATGGAAAGGAAGCAGTCTGGCAGCAGGAGTTGTGCAGTGATTCATGGTGCTTAACAGCAGAGTTTGCACCATCCCTAACTCCCGTTCTGGAAGTGCTTTATGTGCTGAGTTTGAGAGGACAGAGGGACCCTTTAAGCTATGACTCTTCAGTCTGAAAGAAGAAGAGGGCATGGAATGAGACCTGGTCAATTATGAGCCTCTTAAGGAGGTTGTGTAATGACTGATTGTTTGTTGGCTCTTGTGGTGCTAGAGGCATCACGTGAAGGAAGCCAGCTCACAGTCAGGAGGTGGCTCTTACTGCGTAGCTAAGCTGTGAGACTCCTTGCCACGGAATACTGTGCATGCTGAAAGCTTGCATGGAGACGCTAT
The DNA here is from genome assembly GCA_013399715.1 of Alectura lathami. NCBI lineage: Eukaryota > Metazoa > Chordata > Aves > Galliformes > Megapodiidae > Alectura > Alectura lathami. Next base: position 239,401 of record VXAV01006422.1, on the reverse strand, counting down.
AAGGTGTCACTGTGTATTTTTCTTTTTCCTGCTCTTACACAGCCAGTTTTGGCTACACTTGGAGGCAGGACGCTGTTCTTAGATTTCCGTTCTGATTTAGCAGAGCTGTTTTGCTTTTGAAGTAACTGGTGCTTTTTCACAACAGCTAGAGGAGATGCTAGGTCTAAACAAGAAACAGGCTGGAAAGTAATTGTGTATTACTGAGGACATGGAAATAGCCGGGCACTCAAAGTCTTAATGTGGCTCTTCTTACCCTTGGCAGTTACAGGAAGTTCTACTTAGCTTGCTAAACTGGAAGCTTTTCTGACCGTGCCTGTCATGCTTACTCCCGGAAATCACATTGAAGGTGCTGTGGAACTGGGAGTCCAGCGTCCTGCTTCACGGGGGGGCTGTGCTGTATGGATGCTGCGCCTCAAGATGATGGGTGTGGGTAGCTGTAGCTTCAGATGAGGTGATGGCTCTTCCGTACGCCTTTAGGCCTGGGTCTCCTTCCAGAACCGGAAATGGGGCATGTTCCCTCCACATCCCCTCAGTGGTGTGTGTGGGGGTGGAAATGAGGGGTAACAGTGTAACAGCACCAAAGGAAAGAGAGACTCCTGTTAATCCCATGCCTATGGCCCTTTGCAAGGTGCTTTTCTTGTTGTTGTTTTTTGGCTGTTTGCTTGTTTCTTAATCGTGTCCTACCCCAGTTCTGTCTTCTGGTGTTTTTTCATCTGCAAATGTTTATTTGTTTGATTCTTAGATTACAGAAATCCTTGTGTTTCTTGTTTGCCAGCATGTCTGTTGCCCTATTAATAGTATCTCTGAAATAAGAGGCTTCCCCTGTTGGTCTCCCAGTTTTTGGATAACCTCATTAACAGCAGCCTGTGAAGTATTTAGTTCACACATATGGCCCAGACAGGAGATGCTTGGCAACAGCTCTGTTTTCGTAAGCTGCAGAAAGAGACGTTACAGTAGATTTTGTGCCATAGGATGAAACACCAAGATGGCATGTCTGACCACAAAACTCTGTGTTGCCCAAAAGAAAGCGATCAGCTCTGTTCCTGTGCTTCTAGGACAGGCGTGGGTACAGGCGCTTCACTCGCACAGAGCCTCCCATGTGCTGCTGCTCTCACAGCGAAGAGTTTCCTGACCAGGCATTGCCATACGTGCCCAAAAGCTGTAGTGTTCCAGTCACGCTAATTTGGATTCTAAGTGGTAGTGGAGGTTTCTTGGAGTCTTCCACCCTCTTGTATGATTGGGTTGAGGACGTTTGTTAAACAAAATGGTCAGCCTGGCCTCTCTGTGTTTCAGGAAGTTATCCTTTTGTCCACCTTCCCCAGGTTACTGACTGTCCAGCTCACTTTATAGAGGTTGCAGTCTGCTGTGGTGTGAATGCCTTAATCTTGTCTCCTAACGCCTAAAACAATGCACGTTAGAGAGACGTAAGTTGGAGAATTTGCCGTGATTATCCAGACTAGAACATAAGTGCATATGTGCTCTGTTTTGCAGCTGTCCCAGCTCCAAAAGCAGAGTTCACAAACCACAGTGGAAGAGAACAGCAGCCTATTTATCTATTTACACTTGCTCCGTATGATGTAAGCTGCATATCAAATCACCCAATAGTTCTTTTTAAGTTAGCATCTCAGTTAAGAAGGGTTTGAACTGTTTTGTATAACAGATCTGTCTCCTCTAGTCCATCTTGCAACATCTTCCTGCCCGAAGCCTTTGCAACAAGTGATCTTAACTCCTGGGGGGAGGCTGGCAGAAATAGCCTCTGCAGAAGGGACAGTTTGGAGGAAGGTTTAACTGCTGTTCCCAGTGTGCTTATTACTTTGTTTTATATACAGACACCACTGAGGTTTAATGCTTGCTGCTTTGAGGCAGCAATAGCTGATAGGTGGAGAAAGGTCTCTTATGCATCTGCTTTCAGCTGGAAAAAAAAAGCCATTTTGATTTGAAAAGAGAAAATTTTGGATAAGTCATGAATATGCATGCGTTTCTGTTAAAACAAATCTTTAGTGATGACACTTGTGGGTGTAATGCTGCTGTTCTGTAGCGAGTTTATTCTTCAAGGACTGGAGTTTGCAGATGGTGTACTGTACAGGACCACCTACTGATCTGGGGTTGCTGCAGTCCCTGTGCAGAACTGAAGGGATGATGGAAGGACCGAATCTGAGTTTTGTTTTTATATGTACTCTCCTAAAGTGCCAAGTCACTGAATCTTTAGTTCTGCTTGCACATCAGGTACTGAAACACCTAAAAGCCTCCTCACAATGTGTAGAGTAAAATTTCTTACACGTTCTAGCCATTGCCCTGACGTTCTGTGGGGGGGCTCTTTGACACTAGCGCTACCCACAAATAACATGTGCTCTCTGAGGAAACTAGTCTATTCTAATACTGTGGAAAACTTCAAACGTAAATAAATTTCTTTTGCATTCTTTTCTACAAAGAGTGCTAGGCTCTGTTTCTCTCTTGTAGTAAAAGCAACCATGTTGTGCAGGAGACAACCAAAGCTCTGATGCGCTCAGTGGTTCAAAACTGAACCTCTGGGTAACTGGCTCTGGTGTCTTCTCCTCTGCTTCACAGGTGGCTTAAGGGAAAATGTTTTGTACAGTAATATCCGAGGGGAGAGAGACATGGGATTTAAGTTGTGGTACAGCTTTGCTTTGTGCGCACTTTGCTTGGTCTAACTGTGCGCCTTAGTTTCCTGAAGATCAGATCATGAAGCATGATCACAGTAAATTGTTTATAGATGGGCAGCCATCTGTTCTGTCATATTTAATTTTGTCTTTCTGTGCTTTATTTCGAAGACACTGTTTTTTTTTTGTTTTTGTTTTTTAACTCTATTAGGAGATTATTTAACTATTTCTTTATTTCTAGTCCAAGGCCAACAAAGTTTACAGAACGCCCTCGACCCGGAGTCCAGATGATCTGCTCTTCTTTTAGTGCTGGTAAAAGAGCTTTTTTTTCTTTATTTATTTTAGTTTTTGTCTCAATATAAGAAGTCATTTGGAGAGTAAAGTGAAGTATAATACAGTTATTGTAGCATATCTCTTGTTAACAAGATGAAATTGAGTTAAAATAGTTACTGAAAAAAGCTCCCACCAAGTATTAATGAGTAATATTTGGAATCTGCACATTAACTCTTGGTGATATGGAAATTCTTGAAAACAGTTGAATATAAAATGTTGAAAGTAGGTCTTTTATTCGCAGTTCCTTACAAAGCGGCAAGACCTTTTTCCTCAGAGCGCTTCTGAAAGTCAGCTTTATCTAAGATGGAATTTATGGGGGATTTATTAAGAAGGTGTTGATTACCAGGTTCCCATGCTCTGAATTTCATTGATTCCTCGAGTTTGCAATGGATAAAGAATGCCAAGTAAACAATTAGATAAAATCCCAAAACAACAGAGAAGTATTTTTCAGAAGTACTGGAGCTGTGATTCCGTTCAATTTTCTGTAAGACTGAGGCCATGAAGAGCTTACTCACAAACAAGTCACTGTAGTTAGCTCATCTTCCAGATGCGTCTCCAGATGCATATGTATCTGACAGCAAATGTGAGGTAGTTCTACTCCAGTTAAACCTTTTGAGTTTCTAAACCTTTTTTGGTTTTACTTAAAGGTTCGTTACAGACAAAACTGAAACAAGACACACCTGTAAATTTAAGAGAATAAATGTAAATATTTCATGCCACAGACATTTGAAAATACTGCTGTAACGTCAGATTGCCCAGTTTTCTTACAACTTACCTCTGTTTTCTTTTCTCAGGTGGAATGTTTTTGGCCACTGGGAGTACAGATCACATCATAAGGGTTTATTTCTTTGGATCAGGTCAGCCAGAGAAGATATCAGAGTTGGAGTTTCATACTGTAAATACTTTATTAAAATTACATATGTATTTGATTAAAATAATGATTTTGCTTAATTTGGAATCACTTATTATTATTTTTTTTTCCTTGTATAGGACAAAGTTGACAGCATTCAATTTTCTAACAGTAGTAGCAGGTAAGCAATT
>VXAV01006422.1:194900-235334 GCA_013399715.1 Alectura lathami | reverse complement strand
GGAAGCAGTTACAAAAACTTGATTTTACTGTACGAACCTCAAAACAGGAAGCATCTGTAACTACTGGATTCTCAGTGGTGTGTTTTAAATAGTACTTGCTTCTCAGTTTTACAGTTGTCTTCATTGCAGTGAATGATCGATGTACTTTGCCCAAATTAAGGAGTATAGAAATACTTTTAATTTTTTTTTATTAAGAAAGTTGTGCATGTACATTCTGCAGTAAAATACGTGTACTCTTAGATATATTTACATGTTTAAGCCTTTTTTCATTTAAGCAAGTGCTGGATAGTGGGAAAACTATCAAACTAAAACTGACAAGGCTTTGTTTAGCCTACCTTACTTTTTTAATGCTGCACTGTAGTTCTGGATGTTGGATGTGAAGATGCTAAAGAAAATGGTTCAATGTATCATGCAGTTTCTGACATCTCATTCAAGTGGTGCTCTAAAGTACGCTTTTCTTGCAGTGCAAACTGTTGCAAACCGAGCTTTGTTGTGTTCCACCCACCTCTTTCTTCTCCTTCTGACCCTCATAAAAGGGAGAAAAAAGTGGGGGAGAAGCTCAAGATTGTTTGCAACTGTTCAGAGACAGTTGTTCAGAAAAGTATCTTAATAGATGTTGTTTGTTTTAAATGAAGTCTCTGCTTCAGCTTGCAGCTCTTCTCGTGCTTCAGCTATTTTCATCTCCTAAATAACTTCGTGAGCTTTATGTGGAGCGATAGGGGCAGGCTGTTACAGCACTCACTGGTCTGTTATGTCCCCATGCCAGAGCCGTGGGGGCTCGTAACTAAGCAAGGGGCACCATGGATCAAAGTACGGTTAGTCTGGAAGGGGCTTGCACTAGGGAAGCGAATTCCACTTTTTGCAGGCCCTTAAATTTTTACTGGTACATGAAGGGTGTTTTCACTTCAAAGCAGCAGCACAGCATTGATGCTGTTTGGACTCCTTATACTTTACGTTACTTTTCTGAGCTCTGAATTCTCTAGCTTCCATCTCATTTGGCAGGGGTCTTTTCTGTGCAGACCTGCCTTTGGTGTCTGAGTAAGTTTTTTCCCTTTTGTTAGATTTGTGAGTGGAAGCCGTGATGGAACAGCACGAATCTGGCAATTCAAGCGAAGGGAGTGGAAAAGCATTCTGTTAGATATGGCTACTCGCCCAGCAGGGTAAGTAGTGTGAAATGTTCTGCTATCATAGATACATGAAGTCCATTGCTAATGTTTGCTGACTTATTTAGGGGGGAAAAAAAAAGGCACCTTAAATGACTATGTATTAAATATGCTTGTCTAGCTCGTGAAGTCCAATGAAAACAAATATTTGACTACATATTCAACTGTGGAAACTGGTGTGTCCTGATAATAGCTCCATTAGTGCTTTGGTTAGATTAAAACAATGAAAGAAATAAATACAAATTTACAATACAAATACAATATAAAACAAATATACAAATTTATGCTTTTTGCATAGGTTTCTGGACCAAGAAAACCAGGTGAGATCTCTTACTGAGATGTCTCACGCTTTCGTGATACTTAATAGTTATTGTGGAATGTGTGTGCCCGGAAAAGGAGTTTTGAGTTCTCATACCACATGCCAGAGCCAGTCAGTCAGTTGCTGTGTAATGGGTTCTCGTTTGCTAAAATAACCTGACGATTTATGGGGCTTTGTAGGTGGGGGAAACTTGGGTACACTAGACCAAGCAATTGAAAGGGCTTGAAGATGGAGAAAGACTTTACAGGAGTTATGCCTTAGACCTTTTATTTGTGCATGGAGGAAATGTTTTCTAACAGATGGCCATTAGAAAGATTTGTAATGATTTAGTGGATAAGCCTTTTCCCTTGACCGATCACGTTGAGTGGTTTAAATGAGGATATTTAATAAAAACATTTTTTTTAAAATAAGGTAAGACTTCAAGAGTAACTCCAGTGAAAAGATGTCTGAAAGACCAAGAGAGAGGTGGAAGAGTTGGCCAAATGAGCTATAATTCAGTTAGAGATTTGGATCAGGGAGTATCTTGTTATTGGTTATGGGCAGGTGCAATAAAACACGAATATAAAACTCTTGGATGAGAGTGTTCTGTACATTGGCACTCTGAAAACAAAGTCTCAGTTACTTTTCCTTGAAAATGTAGCCTGTTAAAATTATTAGTTTTAACTGATTCTGGAAAAAATTGCAATGGATTCTTGTTCATTGTGGTCACAAATGTTTTCCTTCTGAGAGAAACTGAGCTGCTCGTTTCAATTCAGCACCTGTAGCTGAATTTTTTTTTTGTCCCTTTTGGCTAGTGATTAAAGTGTAATTCCATATTTGATCTTTTTTGCATGAGCACAACTTTATCAAAGAAAATGAAATCGATGCACTGAAAGGAAATAAAAAGCTGGGCCTATAGAGTCTGCTGCGTTCTGCATTGAACCTAGAAAGGAATCTGGCTATAATGGCATGCTGTACGTTTGAGCTGTACGGTATATACGATTGTATAATGTATCACAGTGCCTATTGTGTGGAAGATTCTGTATTTTGTCCCCTTTATTGGTGATATTCTAATAGATTGTATTACAGGTGGCTAGCATTCCATTTTTATAAGGTTAAAAATAAAATACGTGCAAGATTAAGTGCATTATTACTGACGGTGAAGTGGTATAAGCGTGGTGATGGGGTACTGAATGTGTCCTGAAATTTTAAACTCATTTAATAGCAGGAGAATACCTCTTTGTGTGTTTCTGACTACTTAATTACAGATATTCTCCAGGCCAAATTACAGTTCACTGATTGACCAGGCTGGATTGTTGTTCTTCCGCTAACACAACAAATACTATGGATTTAAATCTCAAGTATATATGATGTAGCCTTTGAAATATTGAGAGGACTCTATAGTCATTGTTTGAGAATCTATAGTTCTTTCCTGGTTGTTATAAAATCGTGAACATCTCTCATTCCTCCAGGTTCGTGATGAAATAGTGCTGCTATTTGTAATAATAAAGTAAAATACAGGCATACCATCATTTGTTATGGACATTAAAATGCTTTTAGCAGGCTGGAATTGCTCTGAAGCTCTTCTTTCTCTTTTGTTTCAGACAAAATCTACAAGGCGTTGAAGATAAAATCACCAAACTGAAAGTGACCATGGTGGCATGGGACCGCCATGACAACTCTGTCATCACTGCAGTCAATAACATGACGCTGAAAGTCTGGAATTCTTTCACTGGGCAGCTCATCCATATTCTCATGGTAAGGTGCTCCACCTTGGCTTATCAATCTGGGATGCAGATTTAATGCATATATCATCAAAATTCTTCCTCGTGCATTTTTTTCCTACCGGAAAGCAGCCTTCACAGATGTAGCCAGATGACTGAAGTGTGATGGAGATCTCAGCTGCTTTGTGGAAAACAAAGCTTGAAAGTCACGAATTGCCAGTATTGGTTGAGATGTCTGAAACCGATTCTGGAGTTATTTTTTCTTTCCTAAAGTGCTATCTTGGAAGGAGAGAAGGGAATAGTTGCTTCTTTTGAAATGTATTTAGTGTGACAGATGTTTGAAATGCAGTTAATGGATAAAGTTGCCCTGATTAAATGCAGACACTTCTTACTGCAATCTCATCATTCCATGAATACAAAAAGCACTCTCCAGAGAAAATAAAGTAAACAATGTTTTTTGCTAAGGCCTAATTTTAGTTAAGGAAATAGGTAACTAGAGATAGAAGTATTTTTGGCAAAGCTTTAAAACTAGTATGAATTCTGGAGGTGTAGTTCTCTAACTTTCAGTGTTATACTCAATTCTTTCATAGGTCTAAATTGAATTTCTGATTGATACCATGCCTAAACAAACTGAAGTCTGCAAAGCATTAAAATCAAAAGTATGAAATGTTGTGAACTCTAGTCTTTTAAAATCATGATGAAAGTTGTGGGACAAGCTTGTTAGGAAGTACATTGATGTACTTTCTGTGAAGCTAAAATTGCAACTGGATAGAGAAGAGTATAATACACAGATATTAAAAAATATATATGTAGTCAAAGTAGTTGTTCCATGAATCTATGAAATCTTGACACTTCCACAGATTAACACTGCAGTTGTTGGTGTTATCATCTTGAATGGTACTGAGATAATGCTCTCGTTCATCTCTCCGTATCTTTAATTTCAGGGCCATGAAGATGAAGTGTTTGTGCTTGAACCTCATCCATTCGATCCAAGAGTCCTCTTCTCTGCTGGACATGATGGCAATGTCATCGTTTGGGATTTGGCAAGAGGGGTCAAAATCCGGTCTTACTTCAACATGGTAATTACTGTGCTTTGTGCAGATGTGCCAAGACAACCTTTCTAAACTTTTTGCTTTCGATACACTCTTTTGTAGGCCATCTTGAAGCATGTAATACAGGGCAAGGTCCTGCATTCAGAGGAGTTAGGAGAAATTTCTGTTCAGTTTAGTGGGGCATATACTGAACCTGTGAAATGTGAGGAGTTGCTTCTCTGGCTGTATTTCATAGTGTCATGGTTCTGTGTGCTTCGTCCGCGTGAAATTGGAATGCTGGTTTACATTGTCAGAGATCATGCGTGAGAGACAGGGTGACAGAGACCCTCCTAGTGTACTCTGTTTCCTGCCTGGAAACCAAGATAAAACCTGGTTTCTTTTTTGTATTACTAATTCTTAATCTGGCTAAAGCTCTTCAGGAGTCACCTGATCTCATACAATGTTGTTGTATGCTGCCTTGGCCCTGACCGAATAGTGTCAGCCTTTCTGTGTAGAGTTCCTCCATTTGCAGGTTCCAAATTTGGTCTGTTCTGTATTAAACTAGTTCTTCTGGAAGATGGATGTAACAGGTATTTCCTTCTGTTTCTTGATATTAAGTAGGTCTTATGCATCTTTTTCTTCAAAAAGGTATTGTTATGCAATTCAGACCTTGCGTACTACTGGAGAAAATTTCAAAAGTCTTTGTAGAGTATGGAGAATCACTGAGACTGCTGAGAGCAGTCAGATGAGCTTCATCCAGCTTTCAGCTGCAATGCAGTGGCAGTCTTGGAAACCAGCATAAAGAAGATCATCTGAAGAAGAGACCTGCCATTGTTACACTGACAAAAAGCAAGGGCCAGGCACTTTGACATGAGCTCAAGCTAGGAGAGTCACTCTGAGCCCAGAGACAGTTTTGAGATGTTTGGTGTACAGGGCAGGTCGTAAAGAAATTTTGCTCAGCTTTATGGGAGAGGGCAGCCTAGGCCCCTACAGCGATGGCCTAGGGTCAGTGTTGTTCATTGCTTTCTGTAACTGAACTTCTGAAGGATCCCAGGCAATCAGCTTGGAGCTACAGGTACAGATGTTTGTTCCTCACTGCTGCTCACTGTTACTAGTTGAAGTGTGTATCCTCATAGCACGGCTAGGGTGCCTTTCCACTACTGCTTGTAGTGGATGTATGATAGTTCTCATGGAGTTTAAGGTTAGAGCAGGCTGAATTCACTTGCTGTCTGTAAGAAGACTCCATTCAAGAGCTGTCAGAATCTAAATTACAGACATTGGGACTTTGTACGTATGCAGAGGCAACCCTCAGAAAAACTGAAATATTTGTTTCAAGAGGCACAAATGCCAAAAGAGTGAAAATCCCATTCTGAAGATCTTTGGAGTTATAGAGAAATGTGTAGATAGTCAGAAGCTCTCAGCAGCTAATAATGCTAGGAATGAATGTGAGAAAGTCTGCCTGGTGAGTGGGGTGAGGGGGATTGTAAATCTGGCAATTAGTTTGACTCAAACGAATGCATGAGACGTATGAGCCAGATACCCAGGAGAGGCATCTCTCTGTGGTGCCTGCCTATTTCACCACTCCTCTGTCTGATGCTTTAAAAGACTTGGGTGGAAATTGGAGGTTTTTTGGATAACTGGGGGGAAGATGCTCCTAGAGCATGAAACTGGATTGCATAGTTAGTTCTGCAGAGCTGCAGCTGTGTTTTGGCTTACTAAGGGAGTGCACGTATAAGCAGAGCTGCCAGTCGTTTCTCAGTTTCCCATCTGGCATATGAGGTGGGAACATCATTAGATTAGCCACTATTAAATTATTCTGCTAACTGCTGTAACCTTCATGGACTTGTTCAGTTTGTCATCCCATACTTCTGAAAAACAGAAGGGGATGGGAAAGGTTTTACAGACTGGGTTCTCTTGAATCAGATGAGGAACATCATCTGGAAGAACCATGCCTGGAAGCTGAATGACATGAGATACCTGATGTACCATGCAAGAACCTCTGTAGTACCAGAACTAGAGCTGAATGACTTTGTCATAACAGAAGTTCCTTTAAAAATTTCAGACCTTGGGGATGTTGGTTAAATTAGGAAAACACTGAGTGATTATTCGCTTTTAATGATCTTTAGTCCAGTCAGGCATGCCCATCCTAGATGGAGTACTTGGTACATGTAAAGCATTGTGGCAAATCCCTGAAGTGCAGTTGGGTGTTTTTAAGTTCTGCCCAGTTCGAATTGTTTCATTGTCAGCATCAAAAATCAAAACTTGAGTGATGTGAGTGGTGTCGATCAGTTTGGGATTTGATTCCTTTTATCCACTCAATGAATGTGAAATTGCAAAACCCTAGTAGCCAAATAAATTTCTAGTTCTATATTGAACTTAGATGGAGGAATCAAAGTTTTTGTACCTTGATATGCTACAGATAAAAGTCACTGGGAGACCGAGTGATCCTGCAGAACGTTCTTTGAGTTTTTTTTCTCCTTAACATTTTCTATTAAATTAGTTAGCACAGTCGCAGTTGAATTTGAGACACCTTTGGGCTCCCTGCCAGATTTTCATCTTTTAATTAAGAGTAAAACTTGATCCATAAGTGACTGCCCACACACGAGTTTACTCTCAGTAAGTATGTATGTGATTTGGATGATCCATGTTTCCACTTGTAGTCTTCACTGTGGTGATAGAATTGATGTAGGTCTTTATTGCGTAGCTTGATGCTGTGGTTCATAGGCATACAGGACTGGCTTAACTTAGGGACTTGAGTCTGCTAGGCTCAAGAAATATATTCCCTACCCCAAGGAGTGAAATTTGCCATAGGAATATCAAAATCAAGAGGTCTGCTAAAGCTGTTTAGACCATTGGGAGATGCAACAAATTAATTTTGGGATGGCTGTAAGTTGCACGTGCGAAGACAGCTGTTTGTTATTTGTAGCCTGTACAATATATTTGCAGTTCTTGGCTTAATAGAGCTGCTAATGTGAAACATGTTCTTTGTGTATTTTTGTCATTCATTTTTCCAAGGAATCACCAAGGTTGTGGCTTAGATGTAGTAATATTAGGGTGATTTCACAGGCTGTAGCTTCCATAGTGGATGAGCATTTAGAAGACTTGCTGCAGAAGGACAACCCAGACTCAGTAAATGTTGAAACTGTGGCTCATTACCCAGGGCCTAGATTCACTGTAGGACCTGAGACTGTTGTGGCACCTGAGCTCTTGGGGAGTGCAGCTGTTAATCGCCAAAGTGGAGTGTAGTACCCAGCACATCCTCACTGTTCTAAGCAGTATGTTAGATATGAATATTTTAGTGGATGCAGGAAAAAGTACGCTGGATGGTGAGCTGTCTAGCAAGAGCTACTTGGTTGTAGTGCACATGGAGTTGTATTTGCAGTGCCACAGTTCCAGGCCGCAGTGTGGCATCTGGATCCCATGTGTGGCCAGGCAGCTGCCCAAGAACAAAGAGAATGCCTTACCCTCCCGAAATGAGGGCACAGGGGTGGGTGGCAGCTGCGCTCAGCTTTCTGCTACTGCCTATTAGTTAAGCTGTGCAGCTGGGGAACCGAAGACTTGCATTCTGTTCTCTGCTCAGGTGGCAATGTACTCAGTTCAACACCTACCACTTACCCAGGAGGGTGTCTCATCTGTAACTTTCTAGGCTGGATTTTTTCTCCCCGTGTACTCTTGCAGTTCTGCTGCTGTAGAGATTGTCACTCAGACGGGGCATGGTGCAACTTGGCCTAACACTTGCAGTTTCTATAGGCCTTAGCCAAAAGTTTCTTCGTTCTGAGAATGCTTGAGGGGAAGAGAAAGCTACAGGGATTAGACAGTAGGTGCCTAATTATGTTGGGTAGATGCAGAACTCTTGGCTGCTTTGGTGACTGTTTATTGCTGGTGGTGTAACCACACAACATCCTGGCGTTCACTGAGTCTGACCCCAAATAGCTCTGTGGTGTTACAGACCTGCCCTTGAGTTGTCTTTGACTTCTGTGGCTTCCTTTAAGCAATACCTGCTAGGGCTGAAGTCTGCTGGCTCAGACTGCTTGCAGCCGGCGTTCATTCTGCCTGCAGCCCTAGCAAGCAGGTTTCTCCTGCAGTAAAGCTAAGAGTTCTTGTGCCATGAGTGGGCCACTCTGCAGAAGAATGTTTAAACAAAGATCTAAGCAATTTCAGGATATGTTTAGAAAGGCCTATAGCTCTGTTTTGTGGGATTTTTTTTTTTTTTATTTTAATAATTTGGTTTACAGCATAGCTCAACAGTTGCAGGAACATATGGTGACCGCCGTTCCTTGCAAGTATGCTGTTGGAAATACAGTAACTGCAGTACAGCAGCAAGAATGAAGGGCTAGGGGAGGGCAGGGAGTTTTCTAATCTTGTCATTGTAGAACTTTTGATTTTTTGCACAGTATCTTCAAATGCAGTTGCTCTGCTTGAATCATACCTGGTTAAATCAGATGTAAGAAGGCATTGCAGTTACTGTAAGCTTTTATTATTAGTCGATGAAGTCTTGCTAACTAACCTTTATGATGCTTTAAAAAAAGAGGAAAAAAAACCACCTTATGTAAAGTAGAAGTTAATCAGGTAGGAATACAGATGCCTGTGAATGGTTTTCCAGATATACAGACTTCCAAAAACGTCAGGCTTTGCTACAGCCATTAGTAGGCTTCCTTACGCTTCGTGTTACTCACATCCTGGAGGGCTTCCTTTATGCCTGAACTTGTTCAGATGTTTGCTTGTAACCTGAAAGTTTTCCTCTTAATTCTGTGAAGACTTCGTTTGGACTGGTTCTTGATGTTAGATTTAAGACCTGCTCCGAGCACTGCTGTGTATTGCAGTGCTTTTTGCAGCACGTCCAGGACGATGTTTCTGGGAGCCACTCCGAGCTCAGTGCGAAGGTGGCCATAGGCCTTTCATCGTATCCTGAGGAATGCTTTGAAGTACTGATACAGAATGAATGTGTTTACAGGCTTGTGTTGAACTGACAGATCCAAATTCTTCAAAATCCTCCTACCTTGTGCCCTTCTCCAACCTGTTGAGAGGCTAACACACCTTAGTCTTTGGCACTTTAGAGTCACACTGTGTGACTCTAAACTCACTGTGTGCTGTTACAAATTTGCTGATGAGTCTTTTTGGAAATGCAAAAGCGTATTTCCACAGAATTCCATGAGCATACTTCAGAAATGCACCGCAACCCTGTAAACTAGTGATTTGAAGCAACCTTCTGAGTCTTTGTGAGGAGGAAACCACTGAACTGGTTCTCCCTCTCCCATACCTTCAGCCTCCTTTGAAATGACAGCTGACTGATACAGCTGGGAAAGCAAAGCTGTAATCCCTCCATGAAACACGGTTCTCTTGTGTTGCTGCCTGAATGTTGCTTTCCCTGGAAACCAGAGTGGTACTTGAGGAACAGTGGGTGATTTGTTACAGCTGGAATCGGTGTTGGTCATTTTTGCACCCTCTGCCCTGCCTGAAGGAACCCAGCAGAAAAAAAATCTTGGGAATGGCCAAGCCCCAGGGGAAGGCTGACCTGCCTGCTGCATCAGTGTTGGAGAAGGTATAGGGTATGCCTGCAATGCTTTGCTGTTTCTGAAAAACTCCAGTCCCAAGCATGACATGCTTCTTCATGGAGACCCTGAATGACAGCGTTAGCTTTGATAGCTGTAGTTGCTGTAAGGTGGGATGAGGCTTTCCCTCATGAAACACATGAAAACCTGTGTTTGGAGAAAAAGAAATAGTCATTTTTAACTCAGGCTTATATTCATCTAAATCTCTGTACCAAAATCCCAGCTGTTTTCTTTCATTCTAGGCACTTTTCTGTGGGAAGCTTGTGATGAATACTCCCAAACTTTGATGTAAAATGTTACTTATATTTTATGTAAATTGTGATTGTATCCAGAACTAGGAATTTTTGTCACTTGCATGTGTTCAGTAACAGATAATGAAGCTTAAACCTTAAATATTAACTTTTTTTTTTTTTTTTTTAAAAGCAAGAGGCTTAGACCTTCGTGTGTATTATACAAAATGTGAAATAGCTTATTCAAAGGTTTGGTTAGTGTGGTGAGGGTGGTTTCTTCCATCTGTATTAAAAGCAAAACATTAAACAAGTGCAGTGTTAAGCTAAATTGGAAAGTGTCAACTTGTTAAAAAGTTTAAGGTTTTTCCAGTTGAAGTGTAAATGTCAATTGAGTAATACGTGGTTATTGCCCTATGCACCTAAAATCGTCAGCCCAGCAGTAAATTACTTGAGACTTTAGGCTAAAGTCTGGATTAAACTGCATAAACATAAGTTTTATTCCCTTTATTGTTCTTCTTAAAAAAAAAAAAAAAAAAAGGTAGCTAAAAGAAAATTGAGGACAAAACTTTCATCCTTGGAGTTCAGAGATGAACGGATATCCCACTGGAACCTTACCTAAATATTTATGGACCCTTTGAGGAACATTAATTACTCTGACTTTGCATTGCCACACCAAGACCTGCGTGTGATAATTCCCCCTAGCAGGTCCTGAGGTGGGGAACAGCAGCTCTCGGGTTCCTGGTATCCTGTGCTTACGTTCTTGGCTGGAGTTAGGAACCTATTGCAGAGTTTAATGACATCCCCCTGGGGGATGGGAGAACAACGAGAACCCCAGGGGCTTATCTTGTAGTACTGTAAAAGCATTAATGAAACTGTGAGCTTTGTTGTAAGTGCTGAAGTCTTTGGGTTGTCACTTCTTTTGCAAAGCGTTGAGTGTCTAATACTGTCTTACCAAGTTGGCCAGAAGCTTGGGCTGTCTAGCTGAACTCTTACTTCTGGGACAGTATCTGTTGTCTGAAATAAAGGTTGTATTTAAGCAGACTGGTCAAGTTTTCGTAGTGTGGCTAAGGCCAGTTACTTAGCATGACCAGCTGATAGGTTTTTCACAACAAGTTAAAGTGAAACTATTCTGAAAAAGGAAAAAAATGCAAAAGATGTTTACGTATTCTTCAGACAAACATGCATAATGCCTTTCTGAACATTATTCTTTAGAGAAAGGGCTATATATTGTTATTTTCAGATTAATTATCAGTTTATTTTAAATTTCATTTTTATTGTCTTCACATCCATGTCAGGTACATGAAGTTCAGAGGTTACAGAAATAGAACTTCACATGCATTTTTGAAATTCTGTACTGTATTGGTTTCGTCTGCCTATTGCTGAAGTACTGGTTGTAAAGAACAAACGTTTTGCTGCAGTAGAAGGTCTGTGTACCTGTAACTGAGAAAATCCGAATCCAGCATCTGCTTTCACACTCAGAGGATTAGAGTGCAACTAAGTTTCTAAGAGCCATGGAAAAGTTAGGTAGGAGCAGGTGTGTTGGGAAGGTCTTCTGAGGACACACAACTAACTGCTCCTTGAAACCTTGTTTTCTAGCTACTTTGCTGTGGTAGCTTGCATTAGACCATGTTCTAACTTCCTCTGCAGTGAAGTGTGTAAAGCTGTCACACAATGAAAACAGTGTAATTTGTCTGTGAATATCCACAAACTTACTTCTAGGTCCCTTGGTTTTCTGACCAGCCTTAAAGGGTAGACTCAACTTGATAAAAAAAAATGGAGCTCTCTGTAGTCCTTAGTTTTCCTTCTCAGGTTGCTTCTTTCTTGAGAAGCCTTGGGCAGAGGAAACTAAAAATCAAATTTGATGTGCTTATTTTGAAGGTGGTCTCTGAAATTGCTGTATTTCATTTGATTGCCTTTGGAAGCATTTGGGCAGGTGGAACCAGTAAGCAGATGTCACCTGTCTTATAAAGCCAGCTTCTCCTGGTTACGTGATGGTTGTGATTGTGTAGCTCTGGAGTGCTGCTGCAGTTTGAAATGGTACCGTATTGAAACAGGTTGTACCGCTAGAAATGCGGGCACAAAACCGGGAAATGCAGTGATATGGAGTAAAGCAATGGTCGCATTTGAAAAACTGAGCTCATATTTGTGAACGTGTACTCAGTGAGACAGCTTGAAGCAGGGGGCATGCATTCCTAATGGTTTTGCTTTACATTCACTGTCTGAAGTTACTGTTGTAAATATATATGTTTTGGTAGCTGGGAGCTGGTTAGTTGGTGTAAACCTGTAAATGCAGATAAATGCTTTATTATTTAAAATATGAAGTTCAAGCCACACAGGCTTTAAGAAATGAGGACAAGATTGCTGAAGCTGATGTCTGAGGTTTTGTTTCCACATCTGCAGCTAGCTGGTATCTAATTAATGCGAAGCTGTCTGGTGCTATTCCTGACTCCAAACATTTCTTTCCAAGTGGGTCCCTAATTGCTTCTGTAAGATGCACGGTAGTCATATTGCATGGCGCTTTTTTCAGGCTCGTACGCTTTCCCCAACCTTGCGTCTTTGGGCAAATTTGAATAGAAGCACTCTCTTAGCTTTGATTTCTGGGTGTATTGTAGATCTGCTTGAAGCTGTGACAGTGACTGAAAGTGTCATACGCAGCTTGGCCAAGTTCAAGCGTCTCGTAAGAATTTTCCTGTTTTCTGCAATGGAAACTGCTGAGGGTGTAATTTTGACCCTCCCTGAAATTAATGGAGAGTCTGCCGCACTACGGGATGCAGTGATGCTTTTTTCCCTCTCCCCAGTCTTGGTGCCTTCTTCTTTGCACGTCTGATGTTTTCATATAAAGCAGTGAGGAAAAATTGGGAACTGCTGTGGAGGTGACGGTAGCAATGTGTTGCAGAATGGAGACAGTGTCAAGTTTTTGTGAATTTGGGCAGGCTCCCTTCCCCCGCCCCCAATGACGGTTAAATATTTTATTACAATTGAATCCTTATTTTGTGTAGAGTTTACTGTGTCAGTGTTACAGCGTCAACTGAGGTCAAAAGGGTTTCTTCCTGCAAGCTGTCAATCAAGCAGAGGCTACCAAGTTGCGGTTCAGACTTTTTGGCACGCTCCTGCTCCCTCAGAGAGCTGGTTGTTGACTCTGTCCTTTAATTTTGATTTGGAGTGGATACTTCACTACAGGCAGTTCCTATGCTGTGCCTCCCTCTATCTGTTTAACATCCTGCTTTTCCTACCTTATCACCTGAGGGCTGGTCGTTAGTTTGAAAACACAGTGAACAATTTCCTCTCGTGAGAGAAAGTGTGTTCTTTCACCAACCTGTGCAACGTGCTTCCTTATTTTGTAACGCTGCTTTCACTTTGAATGCACCCTGATGGTCTCTGGAGCTCTAACAGCGTTGTTGTTGCAGTCACACCGTTTCCTTTCCTTACTCAGTAAGCCTCAACTGCCTACCTAGGCCTCACTGACAGCTACTCAATTAGTTTTAGCCTGAATGGCATACCAAAAAGTTGGAGTCCCTCTCAGAAGGGGGATCAGATGCTGTCCAGGATAGCTCAGCACAGTGCTCCCTGCGTCAATTGTTTCTGCCAGGGGAGGTGATTCTTTTGGATTAGTGTCAGAGAAGGCATGCCACGTGCTCGTATGGGCAACCTATGGTGATCACCAGCATTACTGGAGATTTAAAGACCACGTATTTTGTGTGTTGTGGCCTTCTCAGAGTCTGAAGAGAGTTCCTGTTTTGGTGGGATTATGTGGGACTGTATTTTTAGATCAGGTTTTGTAGTCTTGGACCGTGTCTGAAATACAGAATAACTTAAAATAAGGTTTTAAATGCACTATTTTTGAGCTGGTCAGTTATAGTCCTACTGAAATGTGTTTTAAATTTTTGAAAGGTTCCACCCTTGAACAGTGTGTAAGAGCACATAAATGATCCTAAAGAGTAAAGCCATCATTATGTTAGTCCAAGGAGAAGCCAGTACTGAGTTTGCAGGATATTTATTAACAGAACTTTTCTGAAGAAAAAAGAATCTGTAAATACTTCTTGGAGCTTTATACAAGCTCAGGCACCCACAGGGTGATCTGTCAGATCTTTTCACAACGTGCTCATGTCTGAAGACAAATTGAGCATTCCTGAACAGATAACTGACTGGGATGGGATGCTAGGAAGACAGAAACATTTTTAGAAAACTTTTCATTCTCAGTTTACTTGCTATCCTCCCACTCCTGTTTTTTCCTTTATTAGAGTTCTGGAAGCAGTGTAGAAACCATTACTATTATTATTATTATTTTAACTGGCTTAAAGAAAATTGTGTTGTTCTCCGCTCATCCAAATCTGCAGCAATCTCTCCTGACTTCATGGAAAGTCCACAGATATTTTTTGGCTTATCACAGAAGCATCCTGTGATCAGAGATTGCTCCTTAGAGCAAAAGAGAGCCTAAATATGCAGGGGGCTCCCAATACCTGGGTGCTGATCGGTTAGAGCAGCTGTAATGCAGTTTCAACACTTAGGAAAGAGATTATTTGTTTTAATATCAATTAGTTATCTTGGCTTTTTTTGCTATTTTTAGGAAGTAGCTTTGGCACATCCTTGTTCTGACTGCTAGAATCTAAATTTTAGTTTTCAAGTTTGAATATTGCTTGTAATTAATTTCCATTTGTTCAGATGCAGTGAAGTTGACCAGTTGTCTTCCTGCTGCAGTTGGCCAGTTGTCTTTGAGTAAGTGCACAGAGCAGTCCTCTTTCTGTAGTGTCCATGCTAAGAGGCTGAGCTCTTCGGGTTTCACTCACCAAGAGTGAAAACACTCCTCTGCAGCTGTTGCAGTTGGCATTTACTTCCCTTGAGCATGTCAGGCAGAGATTGCTCGCATCTCTTTTGTTCTCCCTTATCATTGCCTGCTTGTCTAGCTGAGTGCGTGCTTTTTCTCCCTTGTCTGGATATACCGTGGTGTGCTCTAGGATTATCGTTTTCTTTCTGTTGTTGGATTGTGTGTGATGTGCTGCAGTGAAAGAGTGACCTCGCTGTGTTTCAGCTAACTGCCTCATCTTTCAATCGAAGGAAGAGAAAGTGTCTACCTCAGGCTACAGCAGACTGCTCACTGACTGGTTAAACAGTGCTGATGACTTGTGTTGGAGGGCGTGGTGGAGGTGCATAGGTAGAGCTGCAGAGACAGCATGCCATTATTTTCTTTTGGCAGTAAGTGCATTAGTAAGTTCTTCCTAGTAATCTTACTAGGTTCGTGGCCTATTGCATTTTGTCTTGCTGGCTTCTGATAGCTTCAGTCGGCACTGCTTGTGCTATGTCCCGCCTCTGTTCCTAGTGGGTGTCTTGCTAATGCTCATTCCATCAACAGACCCTTAATTTTTCCATAGTCACTAATAAAAAGGCCTGGCTTGGGGAACTTCGCTGATCACATTCTTTTAGCTCTGTATGTCTTTTTCAAAGCCAGAAGCTATTATCCTTTCCTTAGCAAGCTTACCTACTGTGCAGGTCTCCTACTAGTCACAATTTGTTCCATTTGAATGAAGATTTTAGTGCCATGTCATGGCTGTGAAGTCCAGCTAGACCTTTTTATATCTATAGGAAGATATAAATTAATTATCTTTTCTTGGTATACAGAATCAATGAATTTACTGAAAGAAGTCTTCAAGGTTTTCTGGTAACCTCTATTCTCTGGCTCGTTTTGCTTTTTGCTCCCTTACACTCCTACCTCTGAGCTGTGTGTTCCTTAACAACTAGTTTTGCAGTCTTTCATACTAGTTATCGATAACAGGTCTAGAAGGCTTACTGTTGCTTCAGTCTGTCTCTCTCTGATTTCATACAAGGAATTATTTTGAGGACCTGAGAAGTTGTTTGTATAATTTCACAGCTTTATTCTTTCTAGTTTAGGAACATTCAATTCCTCAAAAAGGAGAGGAGAAGAATAGTTGCCCATTTGCATTCTTAATCAGCATTCCTCCCTTTGATGCCCCAATATCCTTCTGTTTCCTTGCAAAACAAACTGCTGGCAAATAGCTGAATTCTTGCGATTGATACTAAAAGAAATCTTACCTTAGCCTTCATTGTGTGCGCCGCTGGTTCCAACCTGTCTGTGGCTGAAGAATCCTTGCTACGTTGCTTTGCAGTGTCCTACCATGCTGACTTTTTGGCAGCCCTTACTTTGTGTGGACAGCTCTAGATTAACCAGTATGCTTTTCTGTTCTCATGAGCAGTCTCTTCTCCTTACCATTGCTATCCTCTCATTCAACAGGGAAAGATTCCAAACAGAATAATTGTATCTTCTTTGGGATGCAGTCTTCAGACAGTGCTAGTGTCTTTGATTTATAGGGGATGGAGTGGGAACAGCTTCCTCTTTGCTCAGGTCCCTCATTTAGTTTGCCAAAATTAGAGCCTCCTTGATTTATTTCACCTTTACCTTTTGCAACTTAAAATATGGTTTCTGTTCCAAGTGTTCATCTCCTGTGTTAGCTGTATTGTAGAAATTCCATTGTAAAGTGTCATTTAATAATCCAAAATAGTGTTGTTAAAAAATAAACATGCATATATATCTACTGGATATCACACTCCAGCAGGCTTTGCCCTTAAATAGCAATTATGTCTGAGAAGCTGATCCGCAACAGTATTTTCTGTTTTTATATTATTCAGGGTCAGTATTTCTAAGTAGTTGTACATCAGACTTGAGGGGCTGTACTAAGTGTGCTTACTTCTTTCCAAAAGCACCGTTTTACACCACATTCTGGCCATGGTTACAGTAAAACTACGTACACTGTGGTAATTACTGAACACTAGATCACTGTGCTTTCCTTTACTTAAGAAATCCTTCACTCTGACTTCCAGAAATGTCTTTAAAATGGTCGATCCAGGGCATTTCCTGCTGAAAAGAATTAAAAAAAAAAAAAAAAAAAAGGCATCTAAGAGTCTAATTTTTTTCTTATATTTTTAATTTTTCCCCTCACTGTAGTTAGCAAATAGTTCTTCCCATGGCACGTTTTCCTTGTGAGACAGGTCTTCAGTTCTTGGGTTCTAGGAGGACCCTGAAGTTCTATTTAGGAAGTACTTTAATGTTAGGAGGCTTGATGCCTTTATGTTTCCTTCATTGGGCAGGGGAGTCAGAAATCTCTTCTATTTGAGGTTTTTACTGTAGATCTGTAAAGTTTGCTCTTGCGGTGAAGTTCCTTCCCCTATTTACTTGTCTTCCCAAAACATTTCCCTTTAATAAGATGAGCTATCTGCATACAAAAAGCAGCACCAAGTTGTAACTTGGCCTTGTTGTTGGATCTTGCTTAGCCTACGTTAATTCTGCATTCTCAGCTGGTGCAACGTTAGTGCCACTCACTTGAAGCTGTTTTTGTTTTCCATCTTTTTCTGTGGGATACTTCCATAAAGAATCCATTCTTTCTGGAATAATGGGCAAAATAGAACATAAAGCTTGGATTAGTTTATGTTCCTTTTTTCCTAATCCAGAAACTTTTATGGAAAGTGCTTGTAGTGAGAAAGGCCTTTATCAGACAGTGAATACTGCCGGGGGGTGTGCAGGGGTGTGGGAGTGGATATGCTGTGAGAGCACCCGCCTAAGGCCTGGACTCGCTGACCTGGCCTCAGCCTGTGATTTAGTGAGGACAGCGCCTGCTTCACAGGGTTTTTGAGGCATCGTTCCCTAACGTTGGCAGTAATGCTGATGCCTCTGGAAGGTGCTGTTGAAGTGCACAGTGCTTCTGCGTGCAGGCTGAGTACCGTTGTTTTTTTTTGGCAGCACACAGCCCTGCCACAGTTAGAGGAAGAATTTTTGTTGTTGTTGTTTTTTCTTTAAAGAAAATGCAAAAGTGCTTTACTGGGGAGAATAGAAAGGGGCTTTCTGAAGAGGTGCTAAAGACATGAAAATTCAGAGTGGTGATTGGTCACCTCTGCTTGATTGACAGGTTGCAGGGAAAAACAAAAACCCATTTGTTCTGGCTTAATGGAACTGGAAAACAGAAAATGAGTATCAGGTAAAAATTCCTTTTTTAAAATCTTTGCAGTTCTCCTTTAAAAAGTGGAGTTTTTACACAAATTGAAACCTCCCCCACTCCAATAAATTAGGAGTAGGAGTTACAGAACCAGGCAGTTGCTGAGTTGTGTAATGCGGGTTGTCAGCATCAGTGCGCTTCGTAGCGGGCAGGTGTCCTGAAACACCACAGCAGCCAATGCCACCGGGCTGGCTTAGCAGCAAGGCAGAGGACTGACAGGGTGTAGTGACTAAAGCCCTGAACTGGACCCAGCTCTCTGGTTAGGTTTATTAGCAGGACATTCAAGGGGAAGCTTTTATTTTCACTTCCTGTACTGTGCCTGCTTTGTGGATAGTCTCTCAGTTTCTGCTGCTCTCAATTTGGCATCTCTCATGAGCATTATTACGAAATTCACTGGAAAGCAAATAGCTAAAAAAGTAAACTGTCTAAAAGTAACTTCCATCTAGCAGTACGCTATCTTGCAGATTTTATATAAATTTCAACATCAGCACCACAGTTTTGAGAATCATAATTGAAAGCGATTTATTTCTGATAACTTAATTATTTTGTCTATTGATGTATTTCAGATTGAAGGACAAGGACACGGTGCAGTTTTTGACTGCAAGTGCTCTCCTGATGGACAGCATTTTGCATGTACTGATTCTCACGGTCACCTTCTGATTTTTGGCTTTGGTTCCAGTAGCAAATATGATAAGGTACAGTACAAGATGAATATCAAAATGTTTGTCTGTTTTGAACGCATTTGTGCAGACTTTCTGTCAGAGCCTCATCTCCAGGGAGTGTATTGTAGCACATTTTTCAGCCATGAATATTGGATGTTTCAGGTTCCTGTTGTTGACACTGAGCTTTCTTTTGCTGTGGTTTGTTTTAAACTACAGAAACATGCTGTCAAGATGCAAGATACAGAAACAAAATATGTTTGCATAGGAACTTTTGAAAATAAATAGATCACACAGTCACTGTGTCCTCTCCTAAGTGAGATGGTAACCAGTGTCTGCTAATGGATCCACCTGAATAACGAGTAGGCAGCAGTGGAGCTGGTAATAGTTAAATATTTCGTTTTTCATACTTTTTCTGGTTTCTAGCTAAGAGAAAAAATGGGGGGAGGCGTGACAGAACTAATTCCTGGTATCTGCATTTAAACACTGAGTAGCCTGAGTGATAATTATTTACAGTAAATTTTCTGTATGTTCCAGTTATAAATTTTATGTCTGCTAATGTGTTTCTACTGTCATGTATGCCATGGTGCTTGTGCAGCAATGTTTTACCATTACTGTGTAACTGAAATATTGCATCTTTATTGTAATGCCATGCTCAGTGTTGTGTGCTCTGAGAGTGGGTGCCTTGCCACGGACCCTCATGACTGTGAAGATTTGTGGTGGCTTGGTTTTCTCCCTGTTGATGAGCGTGCCCCTTGAGCTACACGGGTTACCTGGTTTGGAGTGCCTACTCGTTCCTGCTGCTTTTACCACCCATCAGAGAGACAGTGTGTGTTTCTCTTTTCCCTCTGAGAGCTAAGGCAACTTTAATCTTTGTCATGTAAACCTCTGCAATTCTTTCTGTAGCATTTCAGCTCTTATTTTGATGCCAGGTACAGCAACATTACATACTAGATTTTTTTTTTTTTTTGTCTTGTTTCTCAACTATATATTTGAACTACTTAGCTGCTGTTGCTATCCCCCAGCTGTTACTGTAGTTCAATCCACCTGAGCATTTTCCTTTTCATTTCAAGGAAGACAAACAGAGCTGAGATACCACAAGCGAGGAAAACTGGCATTATCAGATCAGTTTCAAGGTCCTTCTGTCCTTCGGTGTTCTTACTCTTCTCAGCTTTAAAGCCTGATGTGATAAAAACATTTTCCTCACCAAGCGCATGAATTGTTCTTTTTCTCTCCAGTTATTTCGGAAGTGCATGGTCCCCTGCTGCTCATAAATGTTGGAAATGAAATTGAAAGGAAGAGAGATTTTGTCTTTGCTGTGAGGGACCAAGAGTCTCCTTTACACAGCTGTCTGAAAACTTCCCTAAGAAAAGATTGTTATAAATCTTTCATTTGTTATTGGATAATTTAAAATTATTCTGTCCAGCTGCTGCTGTGCCAATGGTAATCATTTCATTCTTCACCACTGAAGAAATGGGAACAAATAGGATTTACATCTGTCTGAAATATCAGCTTAGAAGTTACAGACCTCTTTCATGTCTGGTTCCATCTCTTCTTTCATTTTTGTCTTACCTGCCTTACGGAAAATATAGCTACGGATTGGTGGGTGCTGGAGATCTGGTGCTGTTTTCTGATGCCCCACCCTCAGTTTGTTGTTTTGATTTTTTTTGTTTGTTTGTTTTCTGTTTGTTTTCCAAGACATCTTGTGAGAATGTGCTATGGTAGGAGGTACATTTTTTAGCTTTTTTAGCTTTGAAGTGGTTTCCATGCATCTTGGGAAATGATTTTTACAGGAGAAAGGAGTATGATAACCAGTCCTGTACTGTTGTATTTGTGAGTTGTGCTAAGGGCAATGATTCTAGCTGAGATCATGATAGGTTTGCTGGGAGCAGGCTCTTGATTTTCTCCATGAACATTTTGTCATGTTATGTTCAAATAGTACCTAGGTTTCCTAGTTGACTGGAACCAGTGTCCAGGCTTCTTTTCCCTCTCACCTCACTGTGATCTTGGCCATGATGTTGATGGCACTGAGGTGATTTTATTTATTTTCCGCTTTTTTAACAACATGTGTTTTTGGGGAGTAATCCTTCGTGAGTCAAAAAAGGACTATGCTTGTTGGTTGCTTTTGGCTCCTTTAGCGTTTGATGCAGTTAACTTGAGCCAATCTCAGCTGGAATTTCTGGCTGTGTGAAGATCATCAGAGACGAGCTGAGATCACTGTCAACAGGTCACACACAATTGTGAAGTTCTTGCATAGATGCAAGCTTGTCCTAAGAATGCCTAACTGACCTAAAGACCCTGTACATCTCTGTTGATGTGAAGTATCGTGCTGGCCTGTCGAAGTTCTGTAAGCATGGGATGCAGACAACGCTGCGCACCCACATCACAGCACGTTAAAGCTCCCAGTCTGAATGGTCATGCCACTGAAATCTCTTTCTTTCTCAGTATGGAAAGTGCTTAATATGGACATCTGCATTAGGTGAAAGAGCAGAACATCTTGCAGCTACATTTCTGGGCAAAGCCTTCTTAAAGGGCCTGTACTTTTATGGTCCTGAGTTAGCTGTTTGAGCTGACGCACAGAGCTGAAAGCCTTTTCATGGGGTCGACTGACAGCCTGCTTAGCATCTTTCTTGTTCAGCCGTTGCTGACAGAGACTCCGGCAGCAGTGCTTCTGCCCAGGGCTTCTTGTTTGCAGTGGGACGCTGCCTTGTCCATGTGTACTTTGTAAAGGTACTCTGAATCTCTGAAGTGAATTTACTGGTCCTGCATCTTTCCATGCATCTTTCCAATTTTGTTCCTAGTGTAATTTTTCTGTATTTGTGTGGGGTCCAGATCCAATGGTTCCTATGAACTTATTTTTTTAATTCACATCATGTAGATGTGTGTAGGCGCTTTCTGATTCCATAACTGATGTGTTTGCCGTCGTCATTCTTTCCTGGTCTTGCATCCTGGATGGGGAGACTTCATGTCACTGAGAGTCTGGACCTCTGAGCGTGATCTGTTCCAGGCGCTACAACATCTGTCTTACTCATTTCTACATCACAAGTTACAGGAAATTGTGTTATGAGTTGGTTGTGGTAGAGCATGCTCTTCAGAAAAAAAATACTTTCTACCAGAACTTGAGCATTCCTCTGACTGTGCTAAAATACCCATCTCTTAACATCTAGGAGAATTTTTTTTTTTTGAGATCTCTATGCCTTGGGTCATTTGTTCAGTTGTTTTTATTCTCCACTGGAAATCTTATTTGAGTGAATGAAGATTTCATGGTTTCATTTTTACTTGTTTAAAGTTACACTGAGTACGTGAGCTACCAAGGGGGTTGCTTGCTTGTGAGTAGTGTTGGGATGTGCAGTCTATGTTGCAGTTTGTCATCTAGTCTTTCCCTTTTCTCCTTGTCATTCGGTATCTTTCTGATCACACAGTGTTGAGGTGCGTGTGCCAGTGAGGGCTGGTGCCAAAAGCCTTTTTGCACACTGTTTGGACTAAAGAATTCCTCTATCTTCGTGGCTGTGGAAAGTCACCTAGAATAAATTACGAGCAGGTAGACTGAAATAATTTTGAGCTTGAAGAATTCAATTTGAGATCAGCTTTATTTTAGCTACTGGAACTTCTTCACATATCTAGCACTATAATAAGAATTATGTGTTTGGCTTCTGATGTTAAAATACTTGGCAGTGATGCAATGTGATAAATATTTTCCTTTTTCTCCTCTTCCTACACCATAGCACATAAGTCTGTGACACAGTTTTCATTATCAGATGTGTGTACATGAAAATTTGTAACCTATTAAATATGTCTATGCTGTGTTCTGTCAAATGTCCACAAGCAGTTAAATATTGCCCCACTCCTCTGTTCTTCACACGCTCCCCATCGTCAGACCTGTGGATTATTCTCCTTGCAGTGAGAAGATAGAAACTGAATACTGGCAGATAAAGTCTTTTACTTTTCCCCTTTAAAATAATATAAACAGAGCAGTTTATAACCATACTTATGCAAAAGTGACCACCAGTAACATTGTTAAAAATACTTTTGGCAGTATGTTCTTCTGTATGTTTTTTAATAGTTTTTTTTTAAAAAATTACAAAATGACTTTGTTTACAGATAGCAGATCAGATGTTCTTTCATAGTGATTATCGGCCCCTTATCCGTGATGCCAACAACTTTGTGCTGGATGAACAGACACAGCAGGCTCCACACCTTATGCCTCCCCCGTTCTTGGTTGATGTCGATGGCAACCCTCATCCTGCAAGGTATCAGAGGCTAGTTCCTGGTCGGGAGAACTGCAGGGAGGAGCAACTTATTCCTCAGATGGGAGTGACATCTTCAGGTATGAACATTGTTAGTTGGGCACACCGTAGCCTATGTAGTTGCCTGTAGGTGTTCTAGGTTTTCCCTCTGACACTGTTCTTTGTCTTCGTTCCTGGGAGCAGTAGGTCACAGAATGTTGAAAAGCTGCATTGTCCTTGGCACTGATTGCTTGTGACAGACAAGCAGTTGCTGATCATCAGTCAAGTTAGTACTAGGTGATGCTACAACACAAGTTAGCCTGGGGCTCGTTTCATTTTGAGAGCAGTGTATGATGTTGAGGGATCTTTCAGCTGATCTCTTTGGGGTGAGTTATTCTACCTCAAAAAGCCTGGGAAACAGACCGATCCTCCGCAGACCTGTTGGAACAGGTAACACCTACAAGGAGAGACAAATAGGAGGACACCTGAAACATGCAAAGTTTTCTTCCTCTGTAGATGAAGACAGTCATTCAACTTAAGCCTTGGTTTGGTTTGAGAGCTCTCAAGATCTGATGAGGATGCAAAATCTAGGACATTCGTCTGAAATTGTCTTCTCCAGGTGTACTGTGTGTGAGGAACATGCACGCTTTGGATAGTGACTGAAGCTGCCTAAATGTGCTCCACATGGGTGGAGATGTAAAAGCACTGCCTGCTTGTTGAGCCAGTAACATGGAACATGAGTATGAAAGAGCAAACAGTAACTGGTGTCAGTAGCTTTAAGTATTTTCAGGATAAGCGTTGTTTAGTATTTGGATATTCTTGAAAAGGTCGGAAAACTGTGTCTGTAAATGGTGGCTTATGTGTGCGCTTCTATGTATCGGGAAGCCTGTGGCATATCAGATACTCTTGGAAGGTTAAAGTTAACTGGCAGCGTTGTTCCCGGAAGAGATCTTTATCCTCATTTGTAGACCTGAGGATGATGAGTCACTGAATATGTAAATAATAGTTTATAAGGAGCATTTAATGTGTCCTCCAAAACTATGGGACGAAAAGCTACCTGAGAAGCATCTGTAAGAAGGATAAAACCCTTTCTGGTGAATGTGAGCCATGTTTTGTCCCTGTAACTAGTGGCTTTGAAGTTAATTAGCAATTCCCAGAAAGGATGTGATTTTCCCTCATTGCAGTCGCAGCATGGAGCCCTGACGTTCTTAAATCCTCCAAATTTCAAAATGTCCTGGGCATAATCTTGAGGATAACATCTTGAAATAAATCAGACCCTGCACACTGACCCAACAATATTAAATTTTATGATGACACACGACTGCCTATAGGAGGGTGATGTCTATGGAGTTTCGTTTAATAACAGGAAGCCATCAACGAGGTTCAGAGAGCTGGAGAGACAGAGGATTTATTTTTTTTCTGCCTCCTTACAATTTAGCAGCAGAATATGGAGTCTTATCCAGAGCTGAACTTTGTGTGTTTGTATGTTCCCTTCCGCTAAGGAAGCTCATTACTCTCTGAAAGTTTATTATGGGATTTAGTAGGTCTGAACATGGGCAATTTAATTCTTGTCAAGAAGTTCTATGTAGAGGCCAAGAAGAGTAGGGGGAATTCAGATAATCTTGCTTGGTTTAGTCTTGAGATGTTACTTGAAACTACTTGAAACCAGGTGTATTGGAAAAAATCGAGTATACATTTATGGTTTTACTATTTGATTTTTTTGCACTTATTTGTGAAGGCAAAATTTCACAAGTTAGATACTGAGAAAACATTCCTTTTGTTTAGGAAGCAGTTTCTTAATATTTAAGAGCATTCTGGGGTTATTTGTAGTATTTCCCACTGTTTTCACAAGACAGTGTGCCTGCTCATGAGATCACCAAATAAATCTGACCGCCGTACTACACAAGTCAGAAAACATCCAGCTGTGGTTATACCAGAGTTCATTCCATGATTTAAAACTTCTGCTGCTTTGGGGGAGTTGGCTCCAACTGCACTAGCCTTGAAGCTCAGAGAGCACTGTCTTAAATGTTAAGAATATTAAGAAAAAAGTTACCGTGTTCTGTAAACAACAACAAACAAGCAAGAAAAGGCTATTAAAATATGCTTTAGCCAACAGTTCAGCAAATGATGATATGCTGCACTTATAGATTTGAAAGCTAAAACTTAAATGAACAGTTTGCAGTAGAAGGTTCTTCAACAGCTGTGGGTTATTCTCTTGTGCATTTTACTTCAGGATTGAATCAAGTCCTTAGTCAACAAGCGAATCAAGAAGTTAGCCCGCTGGATAGCATGATTCAGAGACTTCAGCAGGAGCAGGATCAGAGGCGTTCCGGGGAGGCGGGGACTAGCAGCACCAGCCGGATAAGCAGAGGTAGGTTGCATGGGCAGCATCCTGTTTTTCCAACTGAACTGCCTGACAGGTGGAAAATTGTAAATCACATGTTATTGTGCATGACTTCATTGAACTACAAGAAAGGAGGCCGTGGAGATGAAAAATCATTCATTTTTGCCACTTACTGTTGTTTTTTGTTTTTCTTCTGCAAAACCTCAGAATTACTAACGTTACAAATCTGTCTTTGCTGAAGTTGTGTGCTCCCTCAGGGAATTTGCCGTGACTGTGTTCCCTTAGATGTAAGTGACCTAGTGCTTGATTGGGAATTGGCCAACTATTGGAGGGTAATCTGGATTGTCTCAAACAAGGAAGCAGGAGGGAGAAAGAAGAAAAGAGCTACTTGTATCTCAGTCTCGCAATTACATGTTTTAGTGTAGCTTAGGGGTAGTCTTCAGTGTTTGGCAATCCATCCGAGTAAGTAAGAATAATGTGTGTGTGAAGTGTGAAAAAGTGCTGAAATCTTTGCAGTTGTGGATGTTTGAAGGATCTTGCATGTGTAGTGTTTTTTGTGGTAGTGGTTGTTAATTTTTTTTTTTTTTACCATTCAATTTGTAAATTTTACACCTTAGATTCCTAATTCTTTCCAGTGTTGTGGCTTCATTTTTTGTTTGAAAATAGAAAACTGTTTAGAGAATGTACTGACTGAGTGAGATAGCTCCCTGTTTTACAAAATGAGTCTAGAGTGCAGTAGCACTAGTCAGCTTCTTGTAAACATTTTCAAGAACATTTTCAAAAAACAGTGAACCAATGAGACACTGGGCACTTCGCTTCGTTTGTGTTGATGCATTTTGAAATGAGTATTGCAGCCCTTTAGAGCACATTTTTGCAAGTTACAGGAATAGCTGAAGTAGCAAATATTAACACAGTTAACTTTCTTCTCAAGTAAAAAGTAAGAGACTTGTTCTTTCTTCATTCATTTTGAGTTTTTCTTTTTAAACGTTGCCCTTATGATTTCCAGTCAAGCACAACTGTCGCTTTTTTTTTTCTTTTTAGCATCTGTGAGTTCTACCTCCGAAGTACATTCACCACCAAACATAGGATTGAGACGCAGCGGACAAATCGAAGGTGTGCGTCAGATGCACAGTAATGCCCCAAGAAGTGAAATAGCGACGGAGCGGGACCTCGTGGCTTGGAGTCGGAGGGTTGTAGTGCCTGAACTGTCTTCTGGTGTGGCTAGGTAAACATCAGACCTATTTGCAGTCAAATTTGGTGAACTTTTTTCAATTGAACATTTCTGAAATTCACATTGGCACAGTCCTGTTTGTGTGGATGTTATCTGGTCTGTGATCTCAGTTCTTATAAAATTAGTTTGTTTGTATGTCATTTGTAAAATCTTGGAATGATCCAAGTAATGTGAATAAAAACCAACCATTTAACAAATGACAGTAATTCAACTTGGATATGCTGTGGGATCTAATTGCCTACAAGTTTTCTGACTTGTAGCGCAAGATTACAGTACATCTTTACTGCATTGTTCCTGGCATTTTACAACTGGGCACTGACTCATTAAGTGACTGGGATGAACTTTGATTTTCAAACTTGAAAGAACTTAATTTTGTTCAGTAACACATTCTTGTGATGAATACTGAGGCAAAAAACCCTACTAGCTGCACTTGGGCTGCTCTAGCTTTTTGAGGTAAGATTGAAATTCGTATGTAACCGGAGGATTTCCTGAATGCTAAAAGTTTTGGAAATATTTTTAAGGGAAGATAATTAATTTCCGAAGACACTATCTTGATGCGTAAAGATGCAGATTTTCTTTACATTTAAAAATTGATACCTTGTGAATAACCAAGACAGAGTACTTGTCAGTTACAATTTCTAGATTCGGTGTATATTTCTCAAGAAAGTTGCTTCTGAATTTAAAATCATGGCTTTGGGAATAGTTAGATTCCAAAGTCAGATGTCCTTTGAACAGAACACAACCATGTGTTCAGTTCTTGCCACTCTAAATCTCTCTTTATCAAGAAAGGGTAATTTTGAAGCCAAATTCTGACTCTAAAGAAAGAAACTACTCTTCAAAGCATGTTGCAACTACTGAATGCTTACTCCATGACTTGGAAGAGATTGCCTCGATGATGGTATTTCTGCTTTAAGGTTAACATCTTAATTTTCTATTTTCAGTAGGC
Organism: Alectura lathami; assembly: GCA_013399715.1. Lineage (NCBI taxonomy): Eukaryota > Metazoa > Chordata > Aves > Galliformes > Megapodiidae > Alectura > Alectura lathami. The sequence continues at coordinate 207,927 of VXAV01006422.1, read as the reverse complement.
AGGAAGAATGGAGAACAGCAAAGGGAGAAGAAGAAGTAAGGGTGTATCGATCCGAAGAGAAGAGGAAACATGTAATGAGTCACATTCAGAGAGAGAACAAAATACCTACTTTCCCTAAGGTAAACAAATACTTGTACTTCATCACAGTAAGAAGCACAACATAAATCCAGTTTGTTAGGCCATGTGAGTTTACATTACTCTTCTCAGTTTTAACTTTGAAAACCAGGGGAGCAGGAATTTGTTTACCCCCCCCTAGAATGAGGCCTCCTGTCTCTCAGATGCTTCACGGTGTTCTCAGTGACTTGGGGTTGCTCTTAAAACCCCCCTGCGTGAGAAGCCCGTGGATCTGGTTCTGGGAACATGCTTTGCTGTAGGGTGGCTGTCACTGTTGATCAGTACATCCTGATGCTGTTGTCTACGGTTTGACAGCATCCTGTGGAAAGGTTCAATTAAAATTCAAGCCACAGTTCCTTAACACATTTAAGCACATCTCTCACTACAAACAAAGCATTGGGTGTTTTCTGTCTTGGTAGCCTCATAATCACAGCGCAGATTTCTATGGGATTTTTAAGACATGCATTTTGCTGAACCTAGAGAGTATTTTCAGAAAAAAAGGAAAAGCAGGACAGAAGAAATAGACAGGAGCAGGCTGTACTAAAAATGAAACTGTCATCAGAAGTGACTTGATGTTTTCGTATAACTTGTGGAGAAATTGATCTTACCAGCCTTTATGCTGGTAAGGAAATGTGAAGGCTGCATATTCCATATTTACAAAGATCATTTTACGTCTTGTTAGTTAGAAATTAGTTTTATCTATGCTTATCTATGCTTTTATAACCAACCAGTAATTAGCATTTATGTGTGCCAAGTAACCAACTAGAATCTGTAATTAAAGAAGTAAATGTTAAACAAATGGAAAGGAGAACCCATGCTTTGGTTTTTGTGGTACACTTATTCTAGCTGAGACTGTTAACCCTCAGTTATGACCTCAGTAAAATACACGCCTCGAAGAATGCTTGCAAGTTTTACTTTTCATTGTCCATTGAAAAGTAAAAATCATGGGGTTCAAGGTAGAAAAATTTAAGAAGTGTTTAATTTTTAAATTTAAAAACAAGTGCACAAAACACTGTGCAGCTGCTGATGCTGTCAGAGTACCACACTTAATTCCTGTGATGTGTATTATTGATTTTCTTGGGGAGGAAGGGACTGAGACTGAAAGCAATCTGAAGTAAATTTCAGATGCTGAGTACTGCTTTCAATTTCTTTCTTAAATTTCTTAAAATTTTCTCAAATTTCTTATATTTAAATTGTGTGCATTCCTATCCTGAAGAATTTACACAAATTTGTTAATTTCAGTCCTGCAGTCACCAGTAAGTGTTTGCTCAGGAATAGTTGAGCTTTTTTTTTTCCTATTTATCTTCCAATTTTTGTACCCAGAGGTAAGAATCTCCATTATGTCTTTGGAGGTGATCGTGGCAGAGACTATCAGTAAGTTACCAGGATATCATAAAACTTGGTAACTTTCTTTCTCTCAGGAGTAGCAGAAGATGTGCCTAACAAATTCAGGTTTTAATGTAGTTGCTTGTTGACTTGATGGGGATGTATTTTGGTGATGAATTACAGACTGTGTTTAATTTTATGTAAGCAAGTGCACTGAGTGGGAGTTTTCTCCTTTAGCTATGGCTCAGTCAAAAGATCCCTCCTGCTCTGAGAATTTCTGCTGGCTTTCCCTTACATTTGTGGTTGGATTATAGTTCTCCTAAAATATAACTGGGATGTAAAAATAGCAGAGTAAGCTGGTTGGTCCAGTGCTTTGGTTTCAGCAATTACTTTTATTGCATCTTTGAAACAAAGAAAACACACTTAATATGAATGTTATCCCATGTTTTTCTTGTGGATATTCCCTTAAAATCCTACAGAGCAAAAGGTAGATAAGGAAAAACTTTCCTCAGAGTGTACCCTTCGTTCATCTCAGCTCTGAAAGGTCTGTAATCTGGATTCTTGTGCCCAGAGTGTAAGGATAAGGTGACCTGGCAAATCCTTTAGTCACTTCCCACCTTTGTTCTGAGGAAATAACAGACTGTCGAGGTCTCTGCACTGGAGTGTGTCAGGTTTTCCATATAGTAATTGTTGGTGAATTCAGCAACTGTTTGAGGATATTTAAGTAAATCCTTCCTTAACCACACACAACACTTTTTTTTTTATGCTGTCTTGGAAGAGAAAAGTGCTAATTTTCATTTGTTTGTTCTCTGTTAAATCTTTCTTATTGGAGGATGTGGGCTGATGAGAAGCATACTGGTAATTAAAATCCCTTGAGATAAGTCTCAGAGGGATTCAGAAGTGAGTAGGTATCAAATGGGCTTGAAATACGCAAATCTGCCAGGAGAAAAGGGCGCTTGATCCCCAGTGATTTCAGTCTCTGTGTCTGATGGAATGCTCAGATTGTAGCAATTTTTGTTGCTGCTTGTGGTTAGCATGAGCATATTTTTGCTTTGTGGTGTCAAAGCAATAGGAGTGGTGAGCTGAAACTGTCATTTTCTGTAATGTCCATAATAAAATTAAAGACCTGGGAAGAAAAGCAAGGCTGATTTCACTTCAGAAACTGTAGTGTGTTGTTTAAATTTTTTAAAATAGAAATTAGTAGTTCAATTACAGCAGCTCTTCTGTTGCTATTCTTTGCAGTGCCTGTGTGGCTTTAATTACAAGGTGTGCTAGATTGAAGATGGAATTGGAAAATACCGTGTAAACCTTCTTACCCCTGAGTGCAACGCAGTGGGTTTGATACTCATGCCTTGTAACTGACATCGCAGTAATGTTGGGGCTGCAGCCCTTAGTGTTGCACAGTGAGTTCTGAAGGGTTTCGCGAGAGAGCTTGTGGTCTGGTGGAGTTGGGGATCACCTCAAGCACAGTACAGGGGAAAGTATTACCTTCTGGTAATCTACAAGCCTGAAAATCACTAAGTGGAGAACTGTAGAAAATGTGTCATTCTGCAATACCATCGGCTAATCTAGGAAAAGGTTAAGCATTGCTCTCAGAAAAATTCAATTCTGTTCATGCAGTAGGAAATGCTGTTTTGTTCTATCAATCTGTGAAATTTCTCACTTCTGTACATATAATAATGATATTGTTTTCTTTGGTCTCTCCTAACTAAAAGGACTCTGAAATATGGAAGGAAAAAAAATGGAAAGGGAGGGCAGGAATTAATCTTACCATTTTGTATTTCAAGCCAATGTGTTGGTTGATAGGCAAGAACAGAGAGCATCTAAATTACTTTTTGAGGAGATTCCAAAGTCTTATTATGAATTTTTATTCCAGGGTGTGGTGAAGGTTGGTGGTGAATTATAGCTGAGTCTTTCTTTAATAATGCCTGTCACTTAGCTGGAAGTCTGCTATTTGGCAAACTGTTGTTTTTCATCCTAATATTCCAAACATAATGTTGGGAAAAGCATACGCACACCAAAAAACAGACAAACAAAACCACCAAAATTTCCTTTCTTTGCCTTAAAGAGGCAGTGAGCATCTGATGGTGGGGTTCTCATACTGGATGCTTGTGACCTACTGCTGCTTAGGTTGCTCGGAAAGGCTAATTCCTGCTGCCTTAAGGAGGGAGGAACAATTCTCAGACAGCAGGTCCTGCTGGTGAAGAGGCGCTAGGAAAGCTTTTCAAAATTACTGCAACCCGGTATAAAAACATAGCGAAGCTGTGCTTCCCGGTGGAGCTGGGGTCTTGAGGACAGTAGAATGCGATGCTTTAATTTGGAAGCTGTTAGGACACCACTGAGCTTCCACTGTGTCAAGTGGCCCTTCACAAATGGTGTGAAGTTCCAGCTCTCTCCAGATGGCATGTTTACCTATCCCTTTCCAATACAGAAAACGCTTTCACCCGTATTTCACAGAAAAACTGTTCCAACAGCAGCTGTAATTTCTAATGTATCAGTAGATGTGCTCTGGTATTGAATGGCAGCCTTGGATGTGATACGGGGTACTTGTTCATCCAAGTGAGATGTGATGATTGAACCTCAGCTCACAGGTAATTCTGGCTTTATTTTCAATCTTCCTGTTAGAGTTGAGAGTGCAATTTCTTTCTTCAGGACATATATTGAAACAAAAGTATCAGCTATTTCCTCAGTCATGACTGAGTTCTGTTTTGCCACTTCTGTTTCCAGTCAAACCTTCATACTATTCTCACCCAACAACCACCAAGTAAATGAGGATCTACCTGACCTGCAGCCTCTCATCAGATTTTGGCAAAGCTGTTTGGAACAGGAGTGGTGTTAAGCTACCTTTTTNNTTTTTTTTTTTTTTTTTGGCAAGATGTCAAAGCTCTGTACCTTTTTGGGGTTGCCAGCGATGACCTCCAGAGGTCACTTCGGACCTCAACCTGTCTGTGATTTTGTTACTCAGGAAGAACAACTTTTATAAATTCTTGCTTTGATACTGTAACTTTTCCAAAGCAACTTGTTACCTGTGGCATCACCCTGATGCAATAGGTATGCAGAGATGTCATTTGCTTTGATAGGCGCTTTCATGCAGGAATGGTTTTAGTTTTGTGTTTTATTTCTTTTATCAGCCTCTGAACTGTTGAAAGAGAACTGAACTCTTTCCAAAACCAAAGAGCAGTGCAAAGCACCTCTGCTTTTCAGGGAATCCATAGTTCCAGCACAAGTAGGGTAAAGCTGTATTTATAATAACCATCTGAGAAATCCTATCTCTGAGTAGAAGTGGGGAGGGGTGAATTTTTAGGGGTTTTATTTCTAGAGAGAAGACAAGTAAGCAAACTCAGTGTAGTTGTAGTGTAACTTCTGCAAAATGCATCGCTGTTGTTATACAGGGCATTTGGCTCGTTGGACTTCTGTGGTCCCGTGTGTGTGCTTCCTCATACCATGTTACATGATGCTCAGAGCTGGATGGGCTTTACACAAAAGCAGAGATTCACAGCAGGTGTTCTATGAAAGCAGCAGAAGCAAGCTGTTGTAACGTTGGCTTCTGTATCCTGTCTGCTCCAGCAGTCAGCTGGGAGAGCCTGACGAGGAGTGAGCAGCCCCAGAAGGCTGAGGGCAGAATGTACTGTGGGATGGGCTCAGCTGCTGGTCCTAGGGCTGCCTTCAGGCTCTTCTGGGTAAGGTCAGAGCAGCCTGAGTGGGGTGTGCTGCCTCTCTCGATCCAGGAGAAGGAATGCCCCAGGTTTCAAAAGTCTGAGCAGTCTTCAAATGCTGTTTGCGAAGCAGTCCTGTGAGAAGCACCTTCAAATAGCTGTGCTGTTGGCTTCTCAGGGAGCAGACGCTGGTAGCTTCCCCAGCTACAGAAGTGCATTTCTGTGATTTGTTCTTACTCTGCATGCTCCACCTCTGACAGCATTTTTCAGCCATATCAGCACTTGAAAGATATGAGGTTTCCTTTAAGGAGGGAAGAGAGCACTTGGGGGAGCACACCACCTTTTGTGGCCTCTAGCAAACTGGACAGAAGCTGTTTCTTTGGGACTGACCTAGCCTGAAGTACGAGTATGCATGCCAAAAAATTACAACAGGACTCTTGAAGTCAAGATCGTGTGCTTAAATTGTTGTGAGGGTGGGGCCTAGTGCAGGGTTGTGTACTGAAGTGTTAAGAGCGGGTGTTTGCATTGTGTTTCCTAACTTTCAGAAGAACCAAGGTTCTTTACAGCTTTCATTTGAACTCTTCCATGCATCATCTTACCATGCAAAGGCCTTTACTCATCCTACAGGGATGACTGTTACTCGGGGATGCATTAGCGTATGCTGTCTCTCCTAACAGATCTGACCCTTCAGTTGCAAAATAAAACCCTGGAGTTCTCCATAAGAGCCTGCTTTCCTCTGTGCGTTTTTGTTAGTGCAGTTTTGAGCCGTTAGAAACTCTTAGCAGCCTATCAGCTAACTAGCTATGTACCTTGTTGGGATTGAGGAGTATTAATAAAGACATGAATTTTTAATTTACATTTGGGAAGAATTTTGATTTCTCCAGAGTATACAGAACCACTTGTTGCCTACACTGAAATACTTTTGCATGTGTTTCCTTCAGCAGCTTTAGTTTTGGACTTGTGGCCTGTTCTGAATTTTCTGAAGTTGAAACTTGAATTTTTTTGCTACTGCAAAAGTTGCTTCTTCCAATACAATTGTTAAATAAGGTGGTATGTGCTAATAAAACACAATGTGTTTTGATTCTCATGTCTTCACAGAACCATTCTCACGATCACTTACTAGACACGAGTGACTCGAAAAAACAGCAAGCCAACCAGCACAGCTACCGGACGAGATACGCCTTAGAAGAAACCGCGAGGCCTGCTGAGGAGCTAGAGAATGGACACAGCTCCTCAGACGTGAGATCCTCAGTCACATTTCTATTGGTTAAGCTCCTGCTTGAGCTGATTAAACTTAGTTCCTGGTCAAAACTTGGGTTGCATTTTCATTGTGGGTTTTCTTTCCTCTCTTTAAAAATAGATATTGAATCGTATTTTCACATGCTGTTGTGTGTGTTTACCTTTGCCTACAAATCATTTGACAAAAGGGATTTTGCAAAAATGTTTTGCAAAGTACACGAATGTGGTGTTAAATCTTTCCTAGATTTGTCAGTCTAATGGCCTGTATAGCCCGTCAGTATGGTCGCTCGCTCTGGGTGGCCCTGCTGGGCAAGGTGACCTCCAGAGGCCCCTTCCAGGCTGTGCTTCTGTGATGTAACTGCAGTGGAGAAATGAGTGTGTAACGTTCATCCTAGTTTTCATTTGACAGTAGTTGAAAAAAACAGGGAAGTACTACACTGAAAAGATTGGGAGATAATTTTTAAAAGGTAAGGTAGCCTTTTGAAATGAGAATTGAGAAGCACTAGGGCCTCCACTGGCAGTGTGTTGAAAAACATTGCTCTGCAGTGTCCCTCTCTGCATGGATACTTTATTTCTTTTCATGTAAGGAAGTCCTAATTCCTTATTTTTCCCTGTCATCCTTTTTAGGAAGGGGAAGTAGTTGTTGCCAGTGGTGGGACATCAGAAGATGATGAAAGAGCATGGCACAGTGATGGCAGTTCTAGGTAAGTGACAGTATACCTTACAGAGAAGTTCTGCTTACAAATTTTAAATAATCTTGTTGTCTCTGTAAACAATTAATTAGTAATAACTAAAATGAGTATGTTTAGAAGATGACAAAACTTTTTTAGGATTTTGTTTTCATCTGTATTATTGATTAACTAAAATTCAGGAAGCGTTCCACCCTTGTTTGCTAGCAGCAGCAGTATTTCCTGTTGGTTTTGCAGGAGGGTTGTTCTTTGTGTGTAATAGCAGCTTCCTGTAACTGGCAGTCTGAGCACCGCCTGCCTCTGCTAGCCCTTGGTTTGAAATTAAGGCAAAGATTGAGGTAGCTTTAACCCATTGTGGCCTGAGCAGATATTTTTTTGCTGTTAACTTTTGGTCAAAGCTCTTCAAAGCCAGAAGTCATGAGAACAATATCCAGACTTCAAAATGTATCTTCTTGAGCTGACCAAGTGAGCACTGGATTTATTCTAGTGATACTAGGAGATGATGCTTAGAGGACTGGGTGTTTTCATGGTTTTTGTGTTACTACCATTGACATTGAAGTTAAATGTAGGTTTTTAGGCTCTGTTTTTAAACTGTTAAAATATTGTAGTTAACTAGACTGTTAACTTTAATCTCAGATTGGCTTATACTGCTTTTCAATTTCTTTTTTCTTTGGCGTATTACACGTAGTGACTACTCTAGTGATTATTCTGACTGGACAGCAGATGCGGGAATCAATCTGCAACCACCAAAGAAAATTCCTAAACTTAAAACAAAGAAAGCAGAAAGTAGCTCAGAAGATGAGGAAGGACCCGAAAAACAAAAGAAGCAAATTAAGAAGGAAAGGAAGAAAGGGAGTGAGGAGAAGGATGGACCATCAACATCACCAAAGAAGAGGAAACCCAAAGAGAGAAAACAAAAGGTTAGCTGCACTTTGTGTATTAAAGGTTGATCCTTCTTTGTGCCTTAGACAGAGTTAGATGGCAGATTCAGTCATATGTGCAACATAATTTTCTGTAATTTAAAAACAGGCCTTTTACTATTAATAAATGAGAAGTACTGACTCCTGTAAGTCATGTGATATGTTGTTGTAATTACATGCTCTCTAAATATGAGGCATTTCACTTAAGGAACACTTAATATCCGTAACACCATGTTATTTCAGACCAGAAATCTCTTATAGGGATGGACTGAGTATTCACATGGAATGACATCTGGAGCATCATAGCTGCAGTCTGGGGACGCGGGGTCGTCGGTCAGTAGCTGTATGGAGTGGGTTTCTGTACCGCCATTAGAAGCAGCTTCCTGTACATGTACAGGATTCTGTTAATAATTCCAAAGCAACCTTGCTTGGGTGGTTGTACAGAAACCTTTGTCTACCCAGTCCAGATTTCCATGTGCTTTACATCTGTGTACTCTTGTTAATCTGTGCCTCCCCATTCTGCAGGGCTCCTTGATTGGTGGGAGCTGTATAGCTGTAGTGTCCTGTGGGCCAAGGCAACCGTGTGGTGTGACATGTTGGCTTCCACAGCTTTGCCTTGCCTTACGCTGTGGGTTTCTAATGCTATAGCCCAATGCGTGGCATAACTTGAAACACGAACTTAGGAGAAACAGCTCTTTTTCAGTCTGAGACACATTATCTCTCTGGTTAGATCAAGCCTGATGAAGGCTAGTTTCCATTCCTCCTGGGTTATCTGACTGTTTGCTGGCCCTCATCTTTGAGGTTTGAAACATACCTTTAGGAGGGAGAAGGAATGAGAAGGCTGACAGTAGAACTTGCTCTGTGCTCACCGAATCTTGTTGCTAATTGCAAATTTGTGGCTATGGCTTCTTAATACAAAAAAGGTTAAAAGTCAAGGCATACGTATAGCATTTGGATTAAGATTTAACAATTCTTGTCATAGTCTTCTCGTATTTTATCTAATTGGTAAAAAGGAATGACACATTTCAGCTTTGGTCATGAGACATGGTTCTTAATAGACTCAATCCCTAATGAAAAACGTTGTTATTCAAAAAACTTCAGACTTAATTTTTTTGGTCTTGGTGTTACTGTAAGCTGTTAAGTCAGATTTATCTTCACGCTGGCAATATGTTCCATTTTACATTAAACGTAGAGGATTGGCTGTCTGTTTTTAATAAGTCACTTCTCAAAACATGAGGCTGCCCCAAATGTTAGTTTACTTGCATGAATCTTGTATGTGCATTTCCTTTAGAGGCTGGCTGTGGGAGTTCTGGCAGAAAATGGTTTGACACTGGAGGAATGGCTGCCTTCAGCATGGATTACAGACACTGTTCCTCGTCGGTGCCCATTTGTACCACAGATGGGGGATGAGGTATTGTAGTTTTTTCCTCTGTATTCTTCTTTCAGCTTTTTTTTTTTATCTTCATCTGTGCACTTTTTTCCCCAGAGCTTTGAAACCATTTATTACTGGAATAGTTTGGATTTTCTTCATTTTTTGATCAGGATAAAATTTCTTTTCACTCAAAATAGTTTTTTCCATACTTAAAAAATGTTCTGCATGCAGTTTTGCTTGGACCTTCTTCTCCCATAGTGTTGCAGTATCATTCCTTCTTGTACTATAAAAGTCACATAAGCTGTTTGGGGTGCTTTATCCAGTGAGATCGTCCTGTGTTGCAGAGCATCTCAAACACTGCAAATAAATGCAATCTTTAGTACTGTTTGGAAAACTTCGGTTTGGGACTCTAAGTAAAAATGGGGAATTAAATATTTTTAAAGAAGGGGGAGAAAAAGTGGTGTTACTTTATTTTAAAAACTTCATTTAATCTGAAGACAAACTCTGATACTATTCCTTTTCGTGCACACTGCTGATGCCACTGCTAGTCTTTTAAACCAGAAAACCACAAGAACAATGTTATATATGTGCCCTTTATGTGAATTAAACTGGAAACATCTTTTTAAACATAGCCCAGGTGTCTTAGAATATAACAGCAAAAGCATACCCACTGATTTCTGCTTTAGAATATATAAAATGTGAACAGTACAGTGAATTTCATGGAGAAGTACCATCAAATAGAAAGCAATCTTGAAAGCCGGAGTTTGTGCATGTTTCCTAATTTCCCCCAGGTTAAAACTAAGAGGAAATAGCTGGCTTGCGCTGTAACGGTGTAGTCTGCTGGCACTTCAGGGAGCAGCACTTTTCTGAGGTACTGAGCAGACTTCTTGTGTAGCTCAGACCTTCAGGATGCAGGTAGAGAAATACTTGACTTGGTGGCAGGCAAAACGGATTGATTTGGAGTGGTGGTTGCGTGTGCAGAAGTTTTGCATTTGTTTTGACCGTATCGTTTGTTTCACTGATGCAGTTTGCAGTGTAACTGTGCAACACTTACATCGGCATTGCAGTGTGCGAGAGGAGTGGCACTTCAAGGCAGAGCTGCAAATGGAGAAAATGCTTAGGTGTTATGCCTTCCAAACATGTTTTCGAAACAGTGCTGCTCAGAAGATCAAGTCCAAACAGATAGATTTGGTGCCTGACACCATCTGGGTGCAGTGATGCAGCCAGGGATTTATTTGTACCATATTGCCCAGGAGACTTCAGCATCCTACCAGTTTCATAAGAAAAACTCCTGTGTTTGGTTTGGCACCTGCTGAGTAGCTTATGTGCTGTGTGCTAGGAATATTTAAGCAGGCAGCATTCTTTTGCTGAAGAATTCTTTATATTGGTGAGCAGGAAATTTCCTGTCCTGTGCCTGGAAAGCAAGGGTAGTTGCATCGATAGAGTATGTTTATAATTGAGCTGCTTAGTCTAAAATTCTCTCTCTGATATTTGCTCTTCCCAGATTTGTTTTAAGGTGGTGGATAGCTCCTTTTCACTAGAAACTAGCTTTTGAGGTCCACAGAAATAAAAGATAGGTTTAATTAGAGAAATACGATAAGAGGTGTCACAGCCTGTGAACATTCTGGAGGGGTGGTTGATATGTTTTGTAGGATTTGGAAGGAGAGAAACTTCAGATTTGTTCTCTTACAGTTGTGCAAGCAAGTCACAAACAGCAGCAGTGCTATATTTAGCTCTGTTCGGTGCATAAGAATAGCACAGACCATCCCTGTTCCCTCTTTGCATACTGCCAGTTAAGACCTTTGTGGTGAGTCTGGAGGAATAGTGGAAGCACAGGAAGGAGATGAGGCTGCAGTTCAGCGGGCTGCTTACGAAACACAGTGTGTGCCTGTTGTGATATTCTGCTGTGAGCATGTTGAAGACCAGTTGTGTCCAGGTACTGCCACAAACATCCAGGAGCAGGAATTGATCAAGATGAAAAATACAATTTCCTCGGAAAGGACAAAAAAACTTTTTTCCACAGATGTCTTTCTAAACCGTTGTTTTGATGGAAGATGCTTGGAGTGATTTAGAGAAGAAGAGTGTTCCACTTCTATAAGCTGTGTATTTATGTAGAGGTTTAGCAGAAAGGCAAATGTAGAAGGAATAATTTGTAGCCTGTGCCTCTAAGCATAAGCTTTTTTTTTTTTTTTTTCTTTCAAGTAACAACAAAAGCCACAAAGGTGGTTGGCATTATTTTAGATGTTCGTTTTCCTTCCAGTTAGGTTCTGACAGTGCATAGACTTTCATCCCTTCTGTAACTACTGTCCATTTTTTTTTTTTTTTTTTTTTTAAATTCTCGCTTTGAGGCTATCATGCATGTCAAACACCCTGAAAAGTCAGGGTATAAGAAGTTGGTGAAGTAAAGCTGAAGTCCTTTTCTATTTCAAAGAGAAAAAAATGCCGTATGACATTAAGGAAATTCAGTAACAGTTAAGGTAGAAGCTTGGCAGATACTCTGTACAGTGTTTTACAATAGAGCAGTTTTGTCAGGCATAAGGAAATACAAATGTTAGTGTTTGCATAAATGTAATGTAAAACTTCTGGAGGGCCATTTGCATGTAAGGTGTTGTTCCTTCACCCTACCTGACAGAAATGCCTTGGGACACTTCTAGAGGATTTCTGTTTGGCATGCATTGTGTCTACAAGACAGCCGTTTGTCAGATCTTTGCTCTGATTAGTTTGAGGAAGCTCCGTTCTGCATGTCACAAACATTCCATGAATATATGTTTTTTGACTTCTTTATTACTGCAGGGGTTTGTAGCAAAAAACATTCATCCAAGTGGTATGAAGACTCTAGATGCTGAATTGTGGAAGTTTGTAAGGGAAAAACTTGCAAGAATTTGTCATAAGCACTTGAAATGCGTGTTTTTAGTTTGTTCTTGTGATCAGGCTGTTTGTTTGGTGTGGAAGTGAACGCCAAGATCTTCCTGGTAGCACAGCCAATAGCCAGTTTTCCTGTGCAATCAGTTTCTTTTCCAGAAAAGATGCAGTTAACCAGATACTCGATGTAGCTGTAAGATGACAGTCAGTGTCACTGTCTGAGGGTGGTGAATAAGCAGCTGGATTAGTGGGATGTGTTGCTGTCGCAGAATTGTGCTAGAGTGTGATGAGAAGTGGATGGTTTTTGTTTTGCTAGAGACGTTCTGCTTTCACATGTGTAATTTAGGATTTTTTTGCTCGTATCGAAAATGGTGTGGTAAATCCTTTCCTATTTCTTTAAACAGAGAAGTTTCTATCATACCTGCTTTCTGTCCACTTAATCTTTTTTTAAGAACTTGTCACTTATGCAGGAAGAACAGACAGCAGAGAAGTTGCTGATAAATTAAGAGGGAGTACGTACGTTGTGTGGCATCAATGCACTCACACTTTGGTTCCTCCAAATCTTCCTCAGATAACTGTTTTGTTTCGCTCTCAGGTCTACTATTTCCGACANTTCTTTAAACAGAGAAGTTTCTATCATACCTGCTTTCTGTCCACTTAATCTTTTTTTAAGAACTTGTCACTTATGCAGGAAGAANTGTGATGAGAAGTGGATGGTTTTTGTTTTGCTAGAGACGTTCTGCTTTCACATGTGTAATTTAGGATTTTTTTGCTCGTATCGAAAATGGTGTGGTAAATCCTTTCCTATTTCTTTAAACAGAGAAGTTTCTATCATACCTGCTTTCTGTC
>VXAV01006422.1:158605-190275 GCA_013399715.1 Alectura lathami | reverse complement strand
GTGTAATTTTTTAAGTAATGCCTTGGACCTTTTTGCTTGGCTACACGAATGCTTTGCAGTAGTGAAACCATTTGAAGTCACTGTAAATGATTTTGCTAACCTTTTGAGGAAGCTTTAATAAATGTAATTCTTCCATCAGTCGGTTGCCTGCATAGCAAAGGGAGAGAACCTCTGAGTTGCACTTGGAAGTTGTTTATACACCTAGCTGAAAAAACACTTCAGAAACCAAGGAGGATGAGCTCAGCAGCATGTAAAAGTATTCCCTGTACAGAGGTGTCAGTGCGTAGTTGTTTTAAGATAGCATGTAGGGTCTAGTGCAAGTAGATTTTAGTCTTAAAGATACAGCATTGGAACATCTTAGCTTTATACAAAATTAAGAAATAAATTCATATATAAGGGTTACGTGGATGTATTTGCAAATCATTAATTGTTTTTATTTATGCCCATTACTAACTGTTTCTTTTTGGTTTAAAGGCAACCTTCAGAAAGAAGTTAATAGGCTTTTTTATATTTTTGGATGGTTTTTGTTTTATTCTTTTTTTTCTTTAATAATATGATTCATGTTTGCCTGTTGATGCTGCAAGCGTTTAAAATGGGCTTCTGTATTCAAGAGCATACCGAAGGTATCTGTAAAGTGCTTTTGTTCAGAGGTGCCCTGTATTGATGAAATTGATGGAATTGTTTTGTGTTCTTACCTAGGTGACCGTTTCAGATCAGTAATAGATGATGCTTGGTGGTTTGGGACAATTGAAAGCCAGGAACCTCTTCAGCCCGATTATCCTGATAGCTTATTTCAGTGCTACAACGTCTGGTTAGCAAACTCATCTTCAATCTTCTGTTATAATTGGATGTTCTGTTTGAAGTAGTGACTGAGCAACTTCCTTTCATTAAATTCAGCCATGCATCTGACTGTACCAGTTTATTGTTAATATTTTGTAATATCTAAATAAGTTACCTTACAAACATTAAATTACTTTAAGCAATGTTAGTAATTTGAATGTGGTTATTTTTAAGCTGGGACAATGGAGATACCGAGAAGATGAGTCCTTGGGACATGGAGCTGATACCAACTAATGGTAATGGTACATTCATAATTTAATTTGCTCTAAGAGTGTATATAAAGAATTAAAAAGTGTTGTATGATTTCACCTCTGAAGGAGTGGAAGGAAGACCCACAAGCCAGTTCCTTTTAAAGAACATTGTTAATTATTCAGCTAAATACAGATCAAGATAAATGAACTGCCATGTTTCCCTTAGGCAGAAAAATAGCCAGAAGCATTACAAAAACACCGTACAGTTGCAGTTAGCTTTTTGTCCAGTTAGAGCAGTTTGAAGATAAGCTCATGCCTCGTGTCAACTCTAAGTAAGCTGACTTTTCTCAGACCTGTTGGCATGCCTGCAGGTGTTCAGCGCATTGAAGCCTCAACAAGCACCAGTGAGAGAGTTTGATGGTAGGTTTTGCTGCCTGTCTAGTCTAGAATGTGTAGCAGATGGGTGTGCTGCAAAGTGGGCAGGGTAACATGGGCACTGTTCACAGACCATGAACAGAATATTGTCTTCTTTTTTACTGAGATTTTTTGAATATTTTATTAAAATCTGGTTAAAAAGCAAAGTGAAATCAGCATTTTTTTTCCCTGTGTTTTACAGGAAACTTAAGATAATTTTGTCACCCACAAGTAACCATAAATAATTCTTTATTCTTTTTAAGCCATTCACGTTTGATTTCAGTTTTTTATTTAATTTCAACCCTTCTTTTAGCTGGTACCTCTTACTTATAAGTCAAATACAGAAACTTAAGGCGATAACACAACTAGAGTAAGTAACTATAGCAGGCAAATGACTGAATCTAAATTTGCTGCTGTATCTACATATGCTGCCCTTTGTTACACCTTCCTGTCAAAAACATTAAAGAGCACTGTGCATCATTCTCTGAAAATCTGACTTGTACTTTAGGAGTTGTCAAAGTTGGTAGGTCCTTAAGAATGCACTATGTTTTGCTTGCGCTTCATTTGGTTGTTCAGTAGCTCTGCTTTTAGTTCACAAAACTGACAGGGTGAAATCACAGTGTGGAGACTGTCTAACATCAAAGCCATTATCTTAAATGCCATCTGAAAATCATCAACCACAAATCCTAGTTGCATTACCAAGAATTCAAGGTTTTAAGAAACAAACCAACAAACAATATGAACTTTAATTATGGTAAAAGATTACCTTAGTTGGATCCAAAATAAAATCTGCAGTCAGCTATTGGGAAGAATCTTGTTTAATGTAGGACTTGTACACCAAATTGCATCATAAAGATTTAAATTTAACTGAATGCATTAAAAACATTTTTGAGCAAATCAAGAACTGTGTGTTTGTCTTGGTTAGTAGAATAATGGCATGCATTTTGAATTCACATTTCTTTGTTGAGTAGGTACATGTATTTCATAAGATGCAGACATTAGTGTTTTATTGAGTTTTTGTGTTACATTCTAGCTGTATTTCCAGAAGAATTGGGAACTAGTGTTCCTTTAACAGATGATGAACGTAGGACGCTGCTCTACAAACCTCTGGAGGGAGAGTGGGGTTCCAGGACACGAGACCAAGAGTGTGACAGAATTATTGCAGGGATAAACCAACTCATGACTCTAGGTAAATCCTGAATGTTACAGAAAACATTTTGGTATTGTATTTTACAGACTTTACTCATGTATACTTCTGAAATTACCAAAATCAGTAACGGTATATGTTGTTAAAAAAAGTCATTGCATACTTGAAGGTTTTTATGTAGTGAGTACATATAAAAACATAAACTTTTTCCTATTTTTTAAAAGGTGATTTTATATATTTAGGTAATTTGACATATGTCTGGGGGCTGGGTCTTACATGGTTTAAAAAAAAAAAAAAAAAGGTACTTGATTTTTGACTTAAGCTACCCAAATGACTTACTGAGGTTAAATTTCCAGCCTTATGTTGAACAGAATATTCACTACTACAGGCAGACAGAAAAAAAATATATATATATACTTACTTAGGGAACGGATACCTGTGTGTAGGTTTCTCCTGTTAGCCTTTTTTTAATTCCACTTTTCTCCCCCACATCACCTTAGTTGTGTCTGAAAAACAGTCCAGAAGTTGTGTAAAAGCAGAGTTTTGAGGGTAAAGTAATTGATTAACTTTTGAAAAGCCTCTTGCTATTTGGATGTAGAGCAATTACTCTTTAGAAGTAGAAAGCAGCTTCTGAAAAGGTAATTGTTAAAACATTTAACACATCACTGCAACATTTACATGATCAAGGATGGGTGCTTGAGATTGAGATCCACCAGTGAGATACAGGCTGAATCACAAATCTTTTGTATGTTCTGTGGTAAGTCAGCAGTCTTAGTTCTTTGGGTAACAATTATAGAGTCATAGAATGATTAAGGTTGGAAAAGACCTCTGAGATCATCAAGTCCAGCGTCAGCCCAACACCACTATGCCCAATAAACCATGTCCCTAAGTGCCACATCCACACGTTTCTTGAACACCTCCAGGGAAGGAGACTCCACCACCTCCCTGGGCAGCCTGTTCCAATGCCTGACCACTCTCTCAGAGAAGAATTTTTTCCTAACATCCAACCTGAACCTCCCCTGGGGCAGCTTGAGGCTGTTACCTCTCATCCTATCACTGTTACCTGGGAGAAGAGGATNCTCCCCATAAGCCTTGTGCTCCAGGCCCTTCACCAGCTTCATTGCCCTTCTTTGGACACACTGCAGGGCCTCAATGTCCTTCGTGTAGTGAGGGGCCCACAACCGAACACAGCACTCGAGGTGCGGCCTCACCAGTGCCGAGTACAGGGGGACGATCACCTCCCTGTTCCTGCTGGCCACCCTATTTCTAATGCAAGCCAGGGTGCTGTTGGCCTTCTTGGCCACCTGGGCAACCTGCTGGCTCATGTTCAGCTGGATGTCAGTTAGCACCCCAGGTCCTTTTCCTCCACACAGCTTTCCAGCCACTCTGCCCCAAGCCTGTAGCATTGCATGGGGTTATTGTGTCCCAAGTGCAGGACCTGGCACTTGGTCTTGTTGAACCTCATGCAATTGGCCTCAGCCCATCGATCCAGCCTGTCCAGATCCCTCTGTAGAGCCTTCCTGCCCTCAGACAGATCAACACTTTCTCTCAACTTGTTGTCATCTGCTAATTTACTGGAGGTGCACTCAATACCTTCATCCAGATCATCAATAAAGTTGGTGAGGGCTGGCCCCGGTACTGACCCCTGGGGAACACCGCTCATAACAGATTGCCAGCTGGATTCAGCTCCATCCACCACCACTCTCTGGGTGCAGCCATCCAGCCAGTTTTTTACCCATCACAGAGTACACCTGTCCGAGCCATGGGCTGCCAGCTTCTGCAGGAGAATGCTGTGGAAGACAGAGTCAAATAGATTGTCACAGATGGTTCTGATTTTGAATTACTTATGTTTCAAAATTCCTAGAAAAGTTAACTCTTGTAATGTAGGATATTCAGGTATCAGAAGCATTTCAACTTCTTTGGTGAAGTACTTTGTAAGAAGCTTCCTTTTGCTTTCAAAAGAAATGAAATATCTATGTGGTGCACTAATCAAAATTACAGAAATACATTAAAAAAAAAAAAAAGCTGAGGAAAGCAAGTTTTGGTTGTATTTGCTGTGTTGTATGAGAGTGATAGTTTTACATTTTGCGATACAATGTATGGCATAGTACTTAGCTTGGGATTTCACTGTGGCGTATGTGGTGTATGTTGTTCCAAAATGGCAGTTGTTAGAACAAGAGTAAGTAAATACTGTTTAGAAGAAGAGCAGTCTATTTAGCGGTAACAAATTTTCTGGGTTTGAAGACATTTCAGGGAGACTTTAAAGCCTTTCTATGCTTTCTAGTATTGCTTTTTTCCTTGAGGTATAATATGTTTGGATGATATCTAAGCATATGTGATGCATCTGAGCATAAAAGGGAAAAAAAAAAACAGATTTGTGTCAGTGCATAGACTTAAATTGCTCACTGGTATGCTGACTTTATGGTGGATTGGTGTAAAATGGCTTCACTGCTCTTTGATAGGGACAGGAGATTGTGTTTCTATTTTATTCTGAGAGTGGTTTTTCTCCGTATCTTAATGAGATCAAAATACTACAATGACTTTTATGGTGAGACTGTAATGAATTGCTTTGTTTGAAGTTAGGAGAGTGGCAATATAAAACCCAATGGAGTGAGCCTGTCTTGTAAATAATAATACCGAACTGTCTTCGTATAGGTATAATTTATCTGTTTAAATTTACTTTTCAAATGTGTATGTTTGCATTTGCCTGCCGTGTCTCGGGAGAGCGTGGTGCTTCATACACGGCAGAGTGGGCGGGCAGCAGTGCCCTTCTGTGTGCAAAATATCACACGTTGTTCAGAGTGTCTAGGGTGGCTGTTGCTGTTGGTTTGGGGAAAGTGCCAGGTGCTTCAAGCATGAAGAAATAGCCGATGTTGCAGAGGAAACAATGGAATTCTCGGAACTCCGAGGGGGCTGTTTTTATGGTATTAACTTTGATTTCTTCTAATTTCTGTGTAGATATTGCATCTGCATTTGTGGCTCCTGTGGATCTTCAAGCTTACCCAATGTATTGCACAGTTGTGGCATATCCCACAGACCTCAGTACCATTAAACAAAGACTGGAAAGCAGATTTTACAGGTTAGACCCAAGTCTCACTGCTGTGGTTTTGGTAGCTGTTTGTCTTGTAATACCGGACTTGGAAATGGGTACGGGGGTGCTCTTCTGTCTGTCTAATCTTCTGTCCTTGATCTAGGCTTCTATCTTACTAAATGGTGAAAATCTCTTCTTCAAAATGCATTTTAGAATTATGTGGTATAAATTTCTGTTCATGCAGATTGCTTCATGTGAGATTCAAATTGCAAAACAAATTAAATAATTAAATTTGCTTTTTTTTTTCCATTTAATAAGAGAAACCTTAGAAACCTTTGTCCTGATACAGTTCTGTCTGGTTGGTTTTTAAATCTTGCATTATCACTTTAAGACATCAGATGGAAAGTCTCTTCTTAAATTATTGGCCTTGAAATTTTAACTGTTAGGACAGCAGCAAAAACAAGTTTCAACTTCTTGACACAATTTTGACTTTTTCCTGACCTGTGATTGCAATCACTCTATTTTATTTGCTATAGATATTATCTGTGTAGGAGCATGTTCCTTTAAAATATTTCTGTGTCCTTTGTTTCTTCGGAAATTTCTGGTTTGCAAATTAGTCTCTGTCTGATGCTTCCATTGAATACATGTGGCCAGCATGTTGATTTGGGCCAAATTTCAAAGTTAATTTGTAATACTTGACATGTACTAACTGAAGTTTGCATTCTAAGTTAAAATCACTTTTTCATTTTCAAAAGAACAGCTGGATCTTATGATACAATGCCAGAATGCACATACATCTTGTTCCTTGCTAATTGCTGATAATCCAGCTTTGACTTCTCTAAAGTGCTGCCTTGCAGTCAGAGGTGGTGAGGAATTTTCAGTCACTTGGGTTTGTTTCTTCTTGTCAAAGCATCAGTTGTTCTTGGTCGTTAGCATAGCTGCTTCAGTAAATTAGTCTTTACTGGCCTGTAGGGTTGCCAGGGCATGGTTAGTTAATAAGCAATTGCCTTGTGTTGTGCTTTCCAGGGAATTATTTTTCGTTAACTTGTGCAGGAGTGGCACAAGCTTGCTTGTGATGTCTTCAGTAGCATTTCGTGAGGCTTTCCTTTAGAGCATTATTCCTCTTCTGAAACAGGGGTTGTAATGCTTGCATGCTTTTAAAAAACACATTTAAAAAAAAAAAAAAAAAATTGAACCCTTAAACATGGTAAAATTGCATCTAAGTGCTTGTGCTACTTTAAAATTAAATAATCCCCTGCTTAACTCTCTAAAAACCCTTCTGTGGCATTTCTCTCACTGTTATGCCAGTATGAAAACAGGAGCCTGTGTTTGTAACTTCTGTGCTGTCGGAGCTTGTCTTTGAAATAATGTATTTTCATTTTTATTGCATCTTTTTTAGCTTCTGATCTAATTTTTTCACTTACTTTGCTTTGATTGTGCATCGTTTGTCACAATGTTCTGATCATTGCCTGCCTGTCAGAGCAAAGTGTGTACTTCTAATGTTTTCATCATTACAATTTTGGTAATTCTTAGCTGTGACTGGAGAAGCTGGGTTGTTTATATCGTAAAAAGATTAATAGTAACAGCTGAGGCATTACAGCTGAATTTTCCTGAGGAGTGTCAGCTACTTGTTCTTCAGGGTGCTGCAGGACATGAGAACAGGCAGCCTGAGGAAGCTGCCTTCTGCTGGTCATGTGGGGTAATGTGTGGAGGTGTGTATGTTTGCTGGTTCAGTGCCAAAAAATGATGAACGAGGTAATACACTGGAAGGAGGATCTTTTTCTCCTGTTTCATAGAATACATTTCTAACAAGATACTGTTTGATACTGTCCTTTTTCCCTTATCCCTTCTCTCTTACCCAGACGGCTTTCTTCGTTAATGTGGGAAGTGCGGTACATAGAGCACAACACTCGCACCTTTAACGAGCCTGGAAGTCCGATTGTGAAATCTGCCAAGTTTGTCACAGATCTGCTGCTGCACTTCATAAAGTGAGTTGCTCAGTACTTCCCTTACTCCTTATCTCTTCCCAAGGTACTTAGCTTTGTGAAAACAAATTACAAGGTGGGGTAGTTCTGCAGCTTGAGTAAGCCAGTTGTCTGATGCTGGGGCAGAAAAAAATGAAAGCTTTTGTGTGCTGGCAAAACATGAGTGCATATGGCTGCGAAACAAGATGAAGTTTTATATATGGGTTGGTATAGATTGGCATGGTGTTTTATTTCGAGTGACTTTTTGCTAAATAATAAAAATGGGTCTGCATGTCCACGGAATGGTAGATATAGTTAGTTTTATCACTGCCTTTGTTAATATAACTGGAATTTAATTCTAAAATCTTTACAGCTGAGTGAGTCTGAAAATGGTTGTTGATATATTAAATAAAAATTGGAGGCTTTGTAGTCAACAGGAATAGTAGTCTCAAACTTTTTTTCATTACATTTAGATCTGCAGATCTAAAGTTTGCAAGACCTTGCTATGTCCACTGTCTTGATTTGCTTGCGTGCAGTGAATGCTGCTGTTCTTCCCTGGTAAAAGTGGCACGATACTTCTTTAGTTTAACAACATGGTAGTGTGTTCCTTTACAAACATTAGAATTATGCTAGTTGTTTGGAAATCTATGACTTCTGTGACTGTACATAAATCTTTGAGGTCTTCTGTGCCTTTGATTTCTGGTCATGGCTGAACAGTGAAAAATACTTCACTGCCTCAGCTTAACATTAAAGTTGTGGTGGGACACACCTTTAGGAACAGACACACATCTGAAAGGCTTCACTGTTAATAATTTTGTTCTTTAATGTCTTTGTCCTATGTGGCTGCTTTTCTTCTGATTAATTAAGCACATTGGTGTTACTAAAAGTGTATGGTTTTAATTGGCTTACCTAAATTACTTGGATATTCTGATTTAATACTGGCCTATAGCTTGTGCTGATTCATGTGCTCATCTAAGTGGACTAGAAATACATCTGAGGTTAGCTGGGCTCCAGAGCCCTTTGTGTGGTGTAACAGTAGATTTTCCTAATGCCAGTAAGCTCGTGGTAAAGGGTTTTGGTGTTTCATTTTGAAATGTCACTGTTAAGTGTTCTAAATGTTATGGAATATGGAAAATACTTTACAGCTTTATGAGCAGTAGATCAGCTTTTCTTATTAACGTGGTGTTCTTAGTATTCCTATGGCACTTCATCACTTCATTTGGGAATGATTTCATAACTATCTTCCTTCCTTTGTGCAAAACACAGTTGATTCCATCGGTGAGGAGGGCAAATAACCGTGTGTGTTTCTGTTTGCGCAGAGACCAGAGCTGCTACGACATCATTCCATTGTACAATGCAATGAAGAAGAAGGTGTTGTCTGACTCTGATGAGGTAAGTGGCTGTCTCTTAGACATTGGCATTGCTGGACGGGAGAAATGGGACTCAAGCATCTTTCCTCCTTGGTGCAAGAGCAGTGCGCTCAGTCACTCATGGTGCAGGGTGTACTGGCAGTTGGATGTTTCGGCTTGTTAGCTGGGAACGTGGTGAAAATCCAACCCCCCTCTCCTCCTGTAGTGCAGGGAGCTTGCACTGGAGACTCTTCAGGCTTCTGAGAGATTCTCAGAACTGACGGTCACATGAAGTGCTTTCCAAAGAGACAGGGATAGAACTGTGAAAACTCAAATTGTAAAGTGGGGTATGAAAGGACTCACCTACTCATATATGCTTGTATTTTTTTAACCTTTTTACGCGACTCATTATCTTGCTCAAAGGAAGAAGAGAAAGATACAAATGTGCCAGGAACTTCCACTAGAAAAAGAAAGGTAAAATCAGATTCTGTTTTTTCTATTATCATTTATTTATGTATTTATTAATGATTTATAGTGCTATAAATAGTTTGAAATGCATTTGCAAACAGATTGCATGTAAAACTGAAAATATTAAATTACTGCGTAACCTCAGCTTTTGGAAAGTTTTGAATTTATAGTGACTGAAGCGTTGCTCTCTGGATTGTTCAGTGTAGAAGCATTTCTGTATGTGCTGTTGCACATTACTAACTCATTAGAATTTGTATCTTTCAGGGTACCCTTTCCAGCTGATTTTGTAAAAATGGCTGGTTTATTGAATCAATACCAGACAATATTGTCATTTCAGGATCATCAGCCGAAGAGGCGGCTACGTAATAGAGCCCAGTCATACGACATTCAGTCGTGGAAGAAGCAGTGCCAGGAGCTGCTGAATCTCATTTTTCAGTGCGAGGACTCTGAACCATTTCGACAGCCAGTGGATCTCCTTGAATATCCAGTGAGTGTTGTAGAACAGGACTGTTGGGGAAAATGTACCCTCTGAAGCACTGTGAAGTGGAACATTATCTGTAATAACAATGAGTCTCCCAAATTTCACTTTCTGCCTGAATGATTTCACTGGAGTTAAAATAGTTGTGAGCAGCCATTTGTAACTACAGAATATTTTAACACAAAAGTCTTGTTGCCTTCTAGGCTAGTTTTACTTGAAATAACACAGCAAAGGTTTTCGTAAGCTTTTCTTTAGAATACTGCTCTGAGGTGATTAACCTGGGGGAAACCATTTGTCCCAGTCAGAAAAAAGAAGGGCTTTTCTTTCAGAAGTCAGCGGTAGGTCTGTCTCGACGCTCTGGCAACCATGATTTGCCGTAATCTTAATGCTCTGCACACCGTGAGGTTTGGAGTAGCCTAAACTTCATGCTGTGGCTAACTACAAGCAGCCACCCTTTGTGATTCAGATCCTTGAAGGAGCCGGTGGAGCACCTTACTTGGCTTGGGCACCACATGCTCTGCCCCCTAGTCCTCAGCATGCAGAACTGCCTGCGCAGGTTACCTGTCCTCTGGTGGACTAACTCAGCTTCATGTCATGCGCAGGTATTTGAGCTTCTTGTCGTCCTGACATTCTCCTGAGTTGTTAGACCATCCAGAGGACTCACAGTCACGTTTTTGTATCACGGTTGTCTTCATGACAGTATGCCAGTTATTTAACATGTAGGAGTCAGAAAAGTTTGAGCTCTATTTCAGTAAATCTGTTTACAAAATGAATTGAATCTTGTCAGTTGACTTCTGAGCTCTGTCCTCCTGATAATGTCTGTGAGGAGTTGTTACATATGAGTAGAAAGGAGCAATGTCTTCAGTGGTCTTCCATATGTATTTTTGAGGAGGAAGGTTAGATTTTAACAGGTCTATCAAATGCATTCAAATGAAAATGATGTGTTAAGGCTTGACAAAAATTTGTAATACCTTGCTTTGCTATTTTGTAACAGGATTATAGAGATATTATTGACACGCCTATGGATTTTGCTACCGTTAGAGAAACGCTGGAAGCTGGTAACTATGAGTCACCAATGGAGTTGTGTAAAGATGTGAGACTTATTTTCAGCAATTCGAAGGCCTATACACCAAGTAAAAGATCAAGGGTAAGACTTTGGTTCTGTTTGAAAGAGTACGTACAGCTGGGAAAAGAATAGGAAAGGAGTACAGATGATTTGATTGATTACTTCCAAAACCAAGTCTGTCTGATATTCAGACAGGAATGTCTCTGAGAAAGTAGTACAGCCTTGTCTTTTAAAGGAATATCTGAAGTTCTCATGTTGTGCAGGTTTGTTTCAAAGTATTTTGAAGTGGATCTAGAAGGGAGGTCCACACTGAGGGAAAGATCTGTGTGTTTGTACAGTAGTGGAATGTAACTGATATTTTGGGGAAGAAACTACATTTTCAGTGTGCATGCAGATGTGTGTACGTACCTCCAAATTCCTTCACTTTCAAAGCTGCCCAAAACTGAAATATAGAGGGAGCAGAGAATGGTGAACTCTGTGCTGTTTGCTAGATGTAATGAGCTTGCAGAGACACACTTTAACAGTTCTGGGAAACAGTGTTTCCCAGAAGTCTTACATCCATCCCTGGCTGTGTTCAAGGCCAGGCTGGATGGGTTCCTGGGCAGTTGGATCTAGTGAGCTAGTGGCTGGCAGCCCTGTCCACGGCAGGGGGGCTGGAACTTGGATGATCTTTGAGGTCCCTTCCAAACCAAGCCATTCTGTGATTCCATGATAAAACGTGAGCCTGCAGAGCCGCTGTTACGGAGCTGTGGCAGTGGTAGAGTTCTTAATATTTTCTTTCAGACTGACTTGTAGGTGCGGTTAGCTGCTGGAGGTGAAAGGTAC
This sequence comes from Alectura lathami, assembly GCA_013399715.1. Classification (NCBI taxonomy): domain Eukaryota; kingdom Metazoa; phylum Chordata; class Aves; order Galliformes; family Megapodiidae; genus Alectura; species Alectura lathami. The sequence continues at coordinate 178,502 of VXAV01006422.1, read as the reverse complement.
AAAGGTAGCTTTTGTTCAAGGCTGCTTAGGCCAGTCCAAGGCTGCTGTGTAGCTGTTCTTCTGCCAATATGCTTTAGGTGTTAGACTCAAATCCTCAACAGCTTTCATGTCTGCCTGTTTTAAAGGGCAAATTAATCATCAGGACTTATTTGTGCATTTCACGACAATGGTCTTAGTAGCTGGTCTTAGCAAGATCTGATCAGTGCTGGTTCTCTTTTCAGTCAGTCATTGTCCCACCCACTGTTTGAGCTGACTGAAAAATCAGTCCCTTGTCCTTTTATTACATCGAAGAGTAAGGCTTCTGGGGTAGCTCTAGATCCTTTTGTGATTTTTCTTTCTTTTTACCTCCTAAAACCAGGACAGAATTCTGGTCGTTGTCTTAGCTCCAGTGTGGTTTGAGTTATCCTTCTGACATTTTTGTATTCTTTTCTGTGTTATTCCAAACAGTCTGGGTTAGAAGAATTAAGCTTCTAGCTCTTTAATGTTTTACTTAGAAGCAAAAGTGGAATGTTTTGTGGTCAGAAATTTTAATAATCCAGAATCTGTCCTCCATGCACAGACATGCAATATGTTGTTGTTGAATGGCAATGTTTATGACTCTTGTCATTCAGTGATGTTTTTAGCATCTTCCTTTACATCACTGAGACTTTTGTTGAAGAGTAAATCTAAAATCTGTTGGCTTTTTTTTTTTTTTTCTTGGCACATCAGACATGCATTTTTATCTAGTTTTCGCATATTTTTACATATTTTACAAAATTTCTTTGGATGTCATCTCCAGAAATGCGTTCAATATCTGTCACTTTCACTATTTGTCTGGCACTCAGATAATTTGGTATGTCATTTTAGGTAGGCGACTGTTACAATATCATCTTTGTTTCATATTCCAAGACTGCTGCGTCCCTTCCCAAAGTAGTCAGCTCATTTATGACTTCTTGTTTCCAGAACTAATAGCAACTATGTGCTATTAGTTAGTTGTGATCTAAACTGAGTTTGATCGACTCTGTAAGCCATCCAAGGCTTGAGGAAAAGGAAAAATGTGTGCCTATGTAATTCTAATTCATCGATCGTAGCTGTTGCAGGCAGCTCATCAGTAGTGCTAATTCATCCACCAGAGGGATAAAGTGGTGTTCACATTGAGAAAGTACGGGTGCAACAGACTGCAGAAGAAAATTAGATTTCTTGACCCTGGGTATGACCGAGTAAATTCCACAAAGGATCTCTCTATAAACATTAGAAAGGAATGCATTCTGGAAAGACAGTTGGAAAGTGACAGCTGGAAACATGTTTTCTCCAATTTTTTCCTTTTGCTTGTGTGTCTGATCTTCACTCATAATAGACTTTTCAAACCATGAAGATAGTTAATGCAAACCTCTGCATGGATTAGTGTGAATTTGTTGCAAGAAACTGTACATTTCCTTAAAATTGTTCCATAGCAGTCAGTATCCTTTTCTAGCTATTGCTACATGACAAATAGGTAAAATGATTAAAATGATGCTTTGGAAGAGTAGAAAACTTGCTCATTTATTGGCATTTTAAAATTATTTTTTGTTTTTAGATCTACAGCATGAGTTTGCGCCTTTCTGCTTTCTTTGAAGAACACATAAGTTCCATTTTATCAGACTATAAATCTGCCCTGCGCTTTCATAAAAGAAATACGATAAAGAAACGAAGGAAAAAAAGAAGTAGAAGCAGCTCAGTTTCCAGCAGTGTTGCATCCAGGTACACTCATTTCTTTGCAGTACACGTGAAATGCTGTGCAGGTTTGACATGCCTAAATAGCAGAACCTAGTGTGCTGGTTTCTTACTGCTTCCTTTGCTGATCCCTGAATTGCAGAAGGATAACTTTGAAATGCAAGTTGCTGTGGCGTGGAAGACTTTAAAAGTTTGACTAGAGCTATCCTAGTGTAAGTGCTTGAAATGCAAAGAGCAGCCAAACTTGTACAATAAACAGCCATCATTAGGGCAGTGATTGCCATATAGCGACAGCGTTTGTGATCCTTCTCTAAAGCAGCTTCACTTTTCAGAGGCTCACAGCTACATGAATTTCCACAGAAAATGCTCTATTTTTAATATGCTTCATACAGAGGTGATGGTTTTTCTCCCACAATCTCAGACACTAGCATTTAATTTTATTTATTCCTGTAAAATATGAAAATAGTCATCCAGGTTTCAACTTGTTACTCCTTTTGCAGCCCTGAAAGGAAGAGGAGACTAATAAAACCTCAGCTGAAGGCAGACACCTCTGCCCCCTCTTCATCTTCTGCACCTGTGCGGTCAACAGTGCTGAGACATGCCCCACCTCAGGTGAATGGAAAAGCAGCCGAAACCTCTTCTCTCGTGCGGACTAGGAGCAATAGGGCGATAACAGATGTGGCTTCTACAGAGCAACCATCCACTTCTTCAGGAGGAAAGCCTTTAACAATAAAGCCTTTAATTACAAAACCTAATACTACTGCAGGGTCAGCAAAGTCAGGTAAGTTGGTGAGGAGTTTGGTTTGGTTTTGTTTTTCTGCTGGTTTGTTTGCGTGGAGAGTGGTTTTAAACCTAAACCTTGCTTTTTACAGGTTAGGCTGTGTTACTTAATGCAGGAAACTTTTTCACTTCTAGGTCACTGGTCAAAGTTGCTTGCGTGTAGTAGAACATGCTAGCCAGACATGATAGGACATGGTATCATACGTTTTTTATATATTTAAATACATATTTGTGTATATTAAATATGTTTGTTTTCTTTTGATACTTCTAGTACTGGAGAATTCTACCAAACATTCCAAGAACCAGAATATTTTATCAAACCCCAGCCAATCTGATAACAGCCACAACACTAGGAATAACTCCACAAGAGAAAATCCTGAGAAAGAGAAGCAAATCAAACGCAAAGTAAAATCCTCCACTGTTAATCAACAAGGTATGGTGTTTCTTTGGGAGATTTCCCCCCCACGTGCTTTGTTGTTGATGTAGTGGCTGTAGTTGCATTTTAGACTTCGTAGTTTAGGGGTGGGGTAGTTAGTATATACTATGATGTAAAAAGTGTTTTACGATAAGGGTGGTGAAGCACTGGAACAGGTTGCCCAGAGAGGTGGTGGATGCCCCGTTCAAGGTCAGGCAGGACAGGGCTCTGGGCAACCTGATCCAGCTGTAGGTCTCCCTGCTCGCCGCAGGGGAGTTGGACTGGATGGCCTTTAGAGGTCCCTTGCGACTCGGACGACTCTATGATTCTGTGATTTTGCACAGTAAGGAACTCTAATGGAGTAACTCAGTCACAGTTAGTTTCCTTCTTGATAGTTAACCTGGTTTTGTCTACTCTCAGCACCATTTTCATGGTGTGATAATGGTGTAGCCAATTTTGGTATGTTAAATTATCTTACCTTCTTTTAGATTATCATGAGAGTGATGCTTTCAGTGTATTACAACTAGCTTATGAGTTCTCAAATTCCAAAGCAGGCTGTTGCATAGTCACACTTGAAACCCTGTGGGCTTTACCTACATTTATTTAGACAGTTTATATTTGAGTCACTGACACTGAGTGTGATGGTGCTTTCTAGAGCCCTGAGCATAAATCTGGGAGCATCCCAGCTGCATTTTTTTCTTTCATTATTTTTTGTCGCAGCAAGACAGAACTACGCAGCTTCTGCTCCTTCTGTTGAGCATAGGGGTTGATCGGGCTTAGTTTCATGTAATCTTCTGACTGAACTTGCTTGGTCTTTTGGTGTCTGGATATGTTCAAGGTTTCTGTGGAGACTGAAATTAGATCTCCCAAACAGAAAAAGCTCTCCTGCATATGAAGGAGCTTTGAACTGTTACAAAGCTGTTATGAAGGAGCTAGATGTACTGAGTATCTTTTCTTTCTGAAGATGGAGAAATGGTAGTTTGCAAATTGGGCCCCGCCTAATTTATCCAGTTACGGCCTCTCCTCCCTGAGGATCATCTGTTCTTGCCAGCTTCTGAACAAGCCACCTGTGGTCTGATAAGTGAAATCCCATTCCTTGCCAGCTCTCTCGCAAGGCCTCGGTTGTTATTGTCTTGCACAGCACTGTGCTCATTGTGTGACTGGGGGATTGGTCACCAAATCCAGAGAGCTGTGTGTGACCTGACCTCTCGTGTACAACCACCCATGGAAATGGAGCCCTCTGCTGTTGGGGCCTGTGGGGTGCACCTGAACACAGCAGGACCTGTGTGTGGATGCTCAGTGGAGGAGTGGCTGCAGCATCACGCTGGCTGTGAGTCTGGCCTTGGGCCTGGTTTAGGCAAGGGCTGTGGTATCAGAACACCCCCAGAAGAGGTTCTGTGATGTGCTCCACTGAGAAAATTCGGTACCACTCAGCTAAAAAAAATCTTACAGCTCATATAATTCTCCAAGCAAGTACCTTCTGAGGATTCTACCTTGGGCTGGAAGAAACTTTCATTTATCTAGAGATGGCCTGCTGTGAAGCATTCCAAGTCCTTGCAGCAGTGCTTCTGGGGCAACGTTTTGCTGTTGCAGATACTAAGTATGGGTTTTTGACCACTTCTGTTGCATCAGCCAAGAAAAAGACCTTACTTGTTCTTCTGTTCTGGTTTTGCATTGTCTATTTTTCCCCTCTTTTTTTGTCTCAAGCTATCTTAAGCTGAGCCCAGCTAGAAGTTAGTCCTTGTTGCATACTGGTGTGAAACTCTCAAGTTCTACTTTGAGTCGCTTGGGTTTGGGCAGATTGACAGACACTTTGAATCCATTCAGATATTTTACTAAGGGTTTTGTTCAGGCAGTGGGAATGTGAATGTTAGTACAAGTCTTTTGCATGATCCATACTCTCGTGTTTTTGTTTGTTTGTTTGTTTGTTTTCACAGCAGATTGCAAGAATAATGCCTTGGCATCAGGAAGCATCCAGGTGAATGGACATGGAGGGCAGCCTTCAAAGCCTCCGGTTAAAAGAGGTCCTGGGCGGAAACCGAAGATCGAGGCTAATAACAGTACCTGCCAAGTGGTACACAAGAAAAGAGGCAGAAAACCAAAAAAGCTACAAATCATTGAACAGCAAAAGGTTGCAGAGCAGAATGCAGTCCAGGCCACGAGGGATGTACTGGAGGAAGCCTCTGCTTCTACTGCATGCAATTCTCTTTCTGAAAATAATATGAAGGAAGACTTGGTACAAAAAAAAGGCCGTGGGGGTAGAAAGCCAAAAAGAAAGATAAAGACGCATCCACCGGGCTCGGACCTTTTAGTTCCTGCAAATGTTAAAATGCAAACGAGAAGCAGGAGGAAAAAGATAGACGAGCCCATGGAAGAAGGGTCTGAGGAGCTTAAAGATTCTGAACCTCACATGAGAACTAGAAACCAGGGTAGGAGGACAGCGTTTTACAATGAAGATGACTCTGAGGAGGAGCAAAGGCAGCTATTGTTTGAAGACACCTCCTTGACTTTTGGAACATCCAGCAGAGGCAGAGTCCGAAAGTTGACTGAAAAAGCAAAAGCTAATTTAATCGGTTGGTAACTTTTACCAAGTGTTGTACTTCAGAATGCTATGGAGCAGGTACAGATAAGGAACAGCAGAACAGACTTCTGCTTCCCTGCTGCTATTATGGGTTAGAAGAATATGTTCTGATTTGGGAGAAAAAAATTAGCAAAAAAACAAACTGAAAGAACATTCTTTGAAAGAAATATATATTTTAAACTTTTGCTATTTATTGCCCTCCAAATAGGTTCTGCATTTCAACAGTCATTTTGTTCATAGCTGAGAGTAATTGAAGCAATTTCTGACTGACTTACGGGATGGAGAGCTACTCTGCTCGAGTAGTTGTAGTATCTCTACACGATTCAGAAAGGTGACGGAGCTTTTGATGCCACAAACTGAACACAGAAGTCTATTTTTGACCAAGCAAGGTACAATTTGATTGTAAAGTTAAGTCGCCGGGGAAGGCAGGTTGGGGCAAAAAGTGGCAGTGAATTCACTTACATTTCTATTAAATACAAATACAGAAATACCAAACTTTACTAATCTGAAAATGCTTAATTTCAGTAGTGACGGAACGTTCAACTGCAAAAGAAGCCTAGCACAGGCTGTTGGTTTATCCGAGTTCTGCCAAACATAGCAAAAATGTAATCACAAATATATATATATATATATCCACATTGGAAAAAGTTTGACTAATGTCTAATTTTTCAGACCTTGATTCTTGTATCAATCACTAAGTCTCTGTTTATTGTGCCAAAGACTGAGAATCAGTGCAGTGGAAAGCCTTTTCTTTTCGAGTGTCAGTACAGCATACAACTTGCAGTGAAAAAGCTGTGTATTGTTTTAAATAGTAAGCTGTTAACATTGTTCTGAACTGTATCCTTCTGGTACTTTTGGTAGAAAATAATGCACTGGTGGGGTCCTTTGACAGAGATGTTTTAGGCAAAATGTATAATTGGTTAAAGGATTCAAGGAAATTACAGGACAGGTATGGAATTGTGATGTTTACTTTCTGATCCAGATTGATTGTTGTTTCTACAACTTGAGACGTGCTTAAGAGGCTAAAATGACCTACAAAGAAGAGTGTGTGTGTATATATTAATATATACATAAACACGTATAAAATATTTCCCAGGTATAAATTTTTTTCAGGATTTTTTAGATAGCACTAGAACTGAGAATAAATTTTAAAATGTCATACTTTATAGTTTAATTTTAAGGGGAAGATTGGTTATTTTCAATTATTAAGGTTAAAAAGGCCAAATCACTTTTTATGCAATCATGTTTTATACAGTGGTCTCATTGCACATTGCGTTTTTCTGCACTTTTTATGGTATATCACGCTGACATAAGTCAATATTCACCCTAAAGAAAAATTCCATTTAATGATTGTGCCTTGTATTCTATTATTTCTTGCATCCTTAGTAAAATTAAGTTGTCTATTGTAAATGATAACTATATGACTTAGGGGAATGTATTGTTATATGTACTGCTATGGAAAAGAAAAGCAGTTATTTATTTGTTTATGGTACATTTAGTTATTTTATACCTTTACAAACAAACTTTAATACCATTTTCTATCACTTCAAAACAAATATTGTCCAGTTTTAAGGAAAAAATGTGGAAGCAGTCATATTTTCTGAGATCTGGTATGGTACAAAAATGTAACCAAAATTTTATGATTACACATTATCTTGGAACTTTGGGTAGCGTGACAGATTTTTGTGTGACCCTAACTTAGCTGAAGAAATAAACCTGAAATGAAACCTCAGTTCTGTACACACTTACTTTATAATAATGCTTTTTCTTTTCTTTCTTTTTTCCTTTTCTTTTTAACGAACAACATCTGCAATATCTGGGAGGGCATACAGAATTAAGACCTTAAATTTTGCACAGATTCTGTATACGTACTTGGGGCCTAACTCCTCGACCTTTATTTTCCGTTAGAAAGAAGCTTAAATATTTGAGCAAAGAACACTGATACCTGGCACAAAGAGGAATGGAAGCGTATGCTGTAGTGGATGGCAAGCTGGTCTCCACCACACGTAGTTTATGTAATTTCATTATGCGTTTTGTTACAAAAAAAGCCGGCAGTATTTTTCTGGATCCTCTTTGGATTGTTTTGGTTATGAATTTGGGGAACAGGGATCACTTTGCATTTCCTTTGTTGGTATGTATTTTTAACCAGTGTGTCTTTTCCTGTTCCGTTAGAATGGAGTCGCTGATCGTGTGGTAAGATCACAAGCTGTGGTTGTATGGTTGCAGTGCAGCTTTGTAACTCAAAGCTATTCGGTTCTGCTTGTCGATTTAGTCAGTTCTCACTGATGAAGGCAATCATTTGAAAATGTGTGATTTCCTGATGTTATCTGCATTGTAGTGTATGACATAGATTATATCTAAAGGTCAACTTCTGTATTTACTCCATTTGTAGTGATGTTTTATATGGCATGTCTATGTATATATTTATATATCAGAAATACCTGTATGTAAGTTTTGGAGGCTGACATAATCTGCATTCCCTTACCACTAGGTAGGAAATTGTACATCTTGATCTCATGAGAACAGAAGGCCTTACCTGCAGGGCTTGGGTGCTGCTTCCCACCCAGTGACACTGGTGACATCAGCCAATATTTTTTAATTCATATTAGACACGTCGATGTTTTTCCTTTTAAAATAAATTGTGCATTGTTTGGGTAACTTTTAATAGAAGTGGCACTAAAAAAAATGACTAGAAGTTAATACCAGATTTATTTAAAGTTTTTATTTTTATAATTCAGTTTCACTGGATTGCAAGCTGTTTATGAGACTTTAGTCACCATCAGACTGCATTTTGGTTGGGAAAGATTGTATTATTTGAGGTTGTGGCAGACTGTGTCAACACAGAGAAGGAGCTTCTGATGACAAAAGTGTGAAGTTCTCAGATGTGAGCAATGAACTCTTGGTCGATGTTCTGAAATAGTTGAAGAACTGTAGCCGTGTGTGTGTCAGGTAATGCCACCTCGAGTTCTGACAGCTGCTTCAGAAAGCGGAGCACCAGAATCTCGTGGGCTCGTTTCACGTAGGCATTGTAAATGCTCCGTGGGTCCGTAGTCGTGCAGCCCAAGGTCTGACACAGTTTTACTCATTAACTGCATTTGTTTGGCTGGGTGCGAGGACACGGTTCTGATCTCTGCTCTGTGCCGGGGGCACTCCCATCCATATCGACCCCTGAGTGGTGCCCTGCTAGCAGCCTGTTCTCCAGCTGCAGACAGGGGAGTCACTCCTGTGTCTCACACCAGCGTGCTTTAGATGTTTGACTGAACTCACTGTACCTGTGCCTACTATTTAACAGCTCCTCAGCTACTTTGTTTCTGTTGTTAATGTGTTCTCCGGGAACTGAACTGAAATGCTGCCACTGTGTCAGTCATTATTGTCAGCACTGACTCTGTTCGTTGTGGCTCAGCAGTGACCAGTGACACCACAGAAGGATGTCTTCCCCCAGTGCTTAGACTGCTGTGCGCTATATTTGCATATGTTTATTTGTACAGTGTCCGGTTTGTGGATGTGATCAGTTCGTTGTTAGATTGTAAGGTTGAGTTGGTTGAGTTGAATATTACTGTGGCTTAATATTTGTAAAGGTATTAATTGATAAAGGACCCTGATGCAGCACGTAGGATATATTAATATCTATAAAAAAAAGTTGTAGAGTAGAGACGAGTTATTCACTGTATTGCTGTACAACCAATTTTCGAGTACCAATTCTGATTCTGTGCCAGAGGCTTTTGCCTTACCAAAAAAAAAAAAAAGGCACCACAAGTAACAGTCCATTCAGTAACTCAAACTTGTTACAGGCTTACACCTCCTTGTTGAATCTTTTGCTGGCCTTTGTTGGACCAAGGGCTACAGGTAAATGCCTCAGCCTGTAGCTGGAATCTGGGCAGGCGGTGAATGGCTGGCTCTGTAGAAGCAGAAGGTCAGCTGGAGACCTTCTGCCCAGGACTTAAGTACTAGTTTGGAGGTTAGAGGATTTCAAGCTGACTCTCATCCACATTTGTATTTAATTGGCAGCGTGCAAATCTTGCGTACTTCAACATACTGCTGGTCGAGATACGGCCACTTCACGGCACTTGCCTTGCGGCACAAGTCCGTGTCTTACCCTGAGGCAGTGTGTTTTGTCCACCGTAGTTCTCCAAAGGTTCTCTTTTCTGTCATCTTTTTTTAAACACAGCTGAATGTTTAAAAAGAATTTTGACGTATCTCTGCAACAATGCTGTGAAACAGGAGGTGGAGGGCTTTCAGACCTCACCTAGGAACAGCAGAAGCTCATTTTCTGTTTACTGATTCCTACGCATTTTCTTTTTTCCCTGACGTTCTTGTAACGGATTGGTTTCTGAGGGGACCTAGGTACTCAGCTGACAAAAGGGCTGTTCGTTGTCTGCTGTAAATTACTGTGTATAAATGCTCGCTCATATGCAGAACAAAGTGCATTGGATTTCCTGAAACTGGCCAAAGCTGGCGGTGTGTCTCCAATAACAAATCTGGTAGCGATGGGTTATGTGACCTCCTGTTTCTGGGTAAGGAACACAGCCCGTACACCTGCTGCTGTGTCTGGGGGAAATAATGGGTAGCCTTCAGACTGGAGCTAACCCCGAGGTGCTGTTGCACTTGTGCTAATTTTTGTGTGGGAATTCCCATGTCGTTTTGCCACGTGCTGGAGAAGGAAACGCTCCGGGAGGGTGAGCTGGAAAGGCATCGTGTATGGCGGAGAAAGGGGACTGGCGCTGCCCCTGGGGCTGTAGCAGCCGCAAGGCGTTCTGGAGAGAAACCCTGCCTGCTGCAAGAAAACAGAGGGGAGACGTTTAGCTTTAGGGGTTAGGTAGTGGGACAAGTCGTCACTTGGATCCTTTTAATGCAGATAAATACATCAGGAAATTCGCTTCAAATAACGCATTTTAGGGAGGGGAGGTAGTGTTATGCTATCAGTTTCTACCCTGACAGAACGAAGAACACGGTCATAAAAATTAGGAGTAGAAATACAAGTACCTGGCGTGTACACACGCCCATGTGATGTGCATGTACTGTGTTGTGCTCGCAGCTGTGTGTGTTGGTTTGGTGCATTGAGACCATACAGAAGTTACATTTTTGGACCATACTAAAACTGCAGAACTGTGGCAGACAACTGGATAATGACCATGAGTGAATTAAATTCTGTCATCACGTTTAAATATGTACAGAACAGGGCTCACCTTTAAGGAAATTACCTAGGAAGGTTAATTTTGAAACTGACACATTTTCAGATTAAAAATTACACTTATTTTGTACAGAATTATGTAAAACACATCTGTTGTATGTAATGAGTAACAGCTTTGAAAACTATAATTCTTTAGCTTTATTGAGGTTTTTTTTTTTTTTTTTTCCTTCCAGAAATCTGGATTATCATGTTATAACCTGAAGTATCTCACCAGGATAACAGTGCCCTTTCTTTTTGTACATAAGGATTGGAAATTTCTTTACTGTTATGTGGACACTTTCTATGTTAGTTTTGATGCATAATACTTTGAATCCTTTTATACAAACTAGAATGTATGTGTAAGAATTACTGTCACTGCAATGTAGTAACTACAAACTTATTTTTAAATAAATAGAAAACATGTTTTTCTAAGTTGTCCAACAGTGTTTGTTTCTATCTAGTGATTTTCTGTGTTCTGGGACAATTGTTCTTCACTACAGCCTTGTGGAATCTCATGTTTCCTCGTGTGTTACGTGGCAACAGACAGAACTACAGGTTTTTGTTCCTATCTACGTTTCAGCTAAATAGATACATGGAAAAAAATAAGTTTGGCATTTCAAACACTGCACTGTGTGGATTCTGCCGAATTTCACCTGTTACTTGCTGTATCAGGTGATCTTTTCTCCTTCTGTACCTCACCTGAAATCCCAGGGAAGTGGTAGGAGAAGCCCTTTCTAGCCTAGAGGCTTGGGGGCATGTGCTGCTGGGCGCTGGGACCGGGGGGTGGTCGTGGCACAGGAACTGGCGTACCTGCGCTTACCAGACCTGTCTGTGATGGAGCCTGTGGCAAGAGGAAGGCTTGTTTTACCATGGGAGAAAAACTTCTCTGCTTCCCTCAAGTGCCCGTGTGAGTTCAAGTCACTGGCATGTTTTGCTTTGAGATTTTGCTTTCTGGAATTCTGGAAATGCAACACACTTGTCCTCCCACGTTCACGTGAAGTACCGGCACTTCTGCACACACATCACAGCACTGCTGTGTTCAGACAGCGGTGTTTATTTCCACAAAGCCACCCCAGGTCTGGAATTTTGACGTTGGGCCTGGGGTTAGTTCTGTTCATGTCTCTAAGCAGCTGATGATGCTGGCTGGTTGGCTGTTTCTTGTAAGGGAGAACGCTTGGTATGATTTCATAGGAAGCTTATAGTCTGTCTTGTTCAAAGGGCATTTATTTGGTGAAACTTTGAACAGAATCTTTAAAATACAATCATATCCCAGCTGTCTGCCCTCATGCGTCGGGCAGGTGTCTTTCTGAAGCCTGCTGGGGTTGTTCTGCTGTGGGCGGGTCTCAAGGCTTCATTCAGGGTTAGCAGATACCACGGAGTGCTGGTGTCTGACAGCCAGAGGATGCCGGCTGCGCCAGGGCTGGGAGTTCGTTGCCTCTTTCCCACCGTTCACTCCCGTGGGATCCTAACGCTCACTAAACAAAGGAGGTCAAGTACTGTCACTGAAGGTGACTGTTTTGTTTTCAAAGTGGAAGGTCCTTGTTCTTCCCTGCTCTGGCAATGGAATGTCTCTGCACTTACAAAAGAGCATGCTTGTCGTTTTTCCCAAAGACAAACAAGCAAAGTGTCTTTTTGGCTGTAAAAATTCATCAATGTTTCTATTTGAAACATGCGCGGAAATGAAGCAAGTGCCAGCAAACTAAAGACAGCAAAAAACATAGAAGGTGGCTGGAATTTCAGTGGCATGTAGTTGGCTTGCTGTTTAAAATTAGCAGGCAAAATGAAATTTTTATGGGTTTTACTAATGTGGGCAGGAAACTCAAAGCCCAAACTCTCAGGTTGTTTTTCTGTCTCAGAGGAATCTTGTGTGCTGGATCTCTGTACAACAGGCTTCATTTCCTCTGGCAGACGTGTAGTACAGGTTTAGGAATCCTCTCGTACTTGGAAATCTTTGTGTTGGCTGAAGGGAAGACAGGGCAGAGAACTCTAGAGTGCTGTTTCTAGTCCTTCATGCTTCCTTCTCTTGTTTTGGAAATGGGGAGGTTTCACCTAAATGTGGTCCTGTCTGATGTGCCTGTCTTCTAGGTACATCAGTGAAAAAACAGAGAAAGAGGAAACAAAGCAGAGGCAGGGTATCACTCCATTCAGCATCGTGTTTCTGCTGACGCATGCGTGACTTCTGAAGGCACCAAGGGCAGAGTGAAAACCAGTTAGGGTTCAAGCTGCCAGGCAGCCTTACGTGTTGATGTGCAATTTGTTTCGGGTCTCTGATTTTGGGTTTGAACAAGGATATTTGAAATAATACAGACTGTAACTTCAAATGCAAAGCTACTTTAGAATATGGCCAAACCACTAGAAAGAATGACTTGATTTACATCCTGCATTAGAGAGGTCTACTGGGATCGTTTTTTCCCCGTATTACAGTTCCTAATTCGAACGTTGAATACTCTTCAAGGAGCCTGGGGCAAGCTGCCATGAACGGCTAAAAACGGGAATACAGCTGTCAAAGTCTTCCTGTTCACCAAGGTTTTATGTTAATGATATTCACAGACCAAAATTACTTAGGAAAACAGCAAAGCCAAACCTCCTTAATTTGTGATCGTGCCAGCAACTTTCACTGCACTGCATGTTTTTACCCAACCAGAACCTTAGCATGGAGGAGGCCCGGGTGCAGGAGCGCTCGATGTACGACAGCCATCGTCTGACACCAGGTAATTCCTAAAGCACAAGGACACTGGGCACGATTAACACCCTGGTACGTGACATTTCTGTTCTGTTTAATGGTTGTAGAGAATTTGAGGTTGTGAAATGTGCATTAATGTTAAAGTCTCCTGATAGCTAAAGCTATAAGGGGAATGAGAGGTGAAATTATTTAGGAAAATTATTAGAAAATTCATATAAGCTTTCTCTTAAGAATTTGTCTTACGGTCTGGATTTTCTCCTTACGTGCTAATTTATTAAACTGCGACCGCGATTCTCACTTGGCTTTGGAAATGTTCCAGGAAAATGCTTCAGCCTGTGTAGCAGTGCCTGGCCTTTTTACAGAACCTGAATTTGTATCAAACTTCTTTTGAGCGTGGGTCTTCTGCACTTCTTTGGGTGCCCCGGGCTGCCTGCTAAGCCTCTCCTCTCTCTCAGAGGATTGTTACTGCCAGAGGAGACTCGTGGGCACCTGGATGGTGGGAGCGTGGATGGCTGAGGAAGACCCTTCTCCAGGACTCACAGGTCGGTGGAGAATTCCAGTTTCCTTCCATGCATGGAGTTAGATTGTATCAGGTTTATGCAGAACCCTGTCTTCACCAAAGAGGCTGTTCTGATTATTTTTCAGGATAGAAAAGTCTTCCTCGTGGCTGTTGCTGAGTATAGCTGCGTGAAACTCTGCCTGCTACCAAGAGTGAGCAGTCTGTTATGGCTGTGCACAGAATGGGTGTCACCGCTCTCCTCGCGCCTCCCTGGCAAGGGAAACCCCCGAAACTCCCCCATACCTCAGGGCGAGCCATCTCTGAAGCCGCTGCTCTCGGTGACTGAGTTATGGCTGTGCATCTGGAAGTTCTTGCTGCTTCATGGGGAAGAAGAAAAAAGAATGGTGGAAACCCAGAGATTTTATGCCTGCGAGAAAACTTTTGCAAAGAAATAGTTTTCTAAACCTGGGGTTTATCCCAGCTCAGACTAAGATCACCCCCACATGGGTGGCAGCTCCTGATGTGTCATCCTCCACGGGTGTTTGAAACACCCGAAAAACATTTGCTTTCTGAGCACTTGGTCTGAGGTTCACGTTATCAGCAATTTTTTTCTGATTTTTCCAGAACTCCTGTAAGGAGGAACTTTACTTCCTTAAAGAGATCTAGCACAGCGATGTTGCAGCTGTCCCAGCCAAGCCCAGGACCGTTTCCAGGAACACAACTAAATGACAGGGAGCCAAACGTGCTATGGGGCACAATCTTTCCTACGGTTGTTTCTTATACCCCCTCAAAGCACCTGCTTTGGCAGAGACTGAGACTGGCCTCGCATTTAGGGGCGCTCCTGCCCTGCTTTAACATCTTCCATTGAGGAATGAGGACACGGTCTGAGCGCACTCATGCTGAAGCAGCTCTGACTGCTGATGCCTTCCCCTCCTCAGGGTGCGTGTCTCCATTTTGGGGGAGAGAGGAGCCTGTTTAAGTGACCACAAAATGGCTGGTACCAGCAGGTGCTGTTGTATGCAAATGCATCGGGTTGAGCTGTGTATTTCTGTTTCACCCAACTTTAAAGTTCCTCGTGGAGATGGTGACAGTGAAAACCCTGGGCCTGAAAGAGGCTGTCTGGCATTTATCTCTGGGAAGATCTTCTAGTGCACGCTGTGCTGCACAGGCTGCTCCACATTTCCAGGGAAAACGAGACGTAATATTTCACCGCTGCAGCCGTCAGAGGTGTTCATCTCAGCTACCAGCTAGTGAGAGGTGGAGCTGGTGCCCAAAACTCTCTTCAAGCGTTTTGTGTCGGCTCTCTGGGATGAAACAGGGGTGGCTAGGGATAAGGCTTCTCCCCTCCAGACGACCACAATCAGGCGCAGCAGCCTCTGCTTGCTCTGGGGGTGGCTCTGGCACGTCTGGCTGCGCGGTGGCCCTGCTGCGGCAGGAAGGCTGGGGGGCTGCTGCCTGGTGAAACGGGAAGCCACCGTGATGCTGTGCAGGGGCCCGGTCCCTCAGACTACAAGCATCCTTCTAGTCAGACCCAGACCACGGCCTTGCCTCTCCCGTGAGGGAGGCTGAGGTCTCCCTCAGCTCCACGTGCCTGAGTCGCAGCAGGGCGCACGGGGGCTGGTCGCCGTCTGGCTCCCACACCACAAACCTCTGCTCACGTGCGTGGGGAACAACCTGCTTCCTAGCAGCTGCTGCATCTTGCAACAAAACTTGTGTTTCTGGGAGGTGTCTTAATTTTTGAGATATTTTTTGAATCACACCCAGGCTCCCAGAGATGGGATTATTTATTGATGTAGCTCCTGAGGTTCTGCACAAGGGAAAAACCTGTTGGTCTCTGCTGCACGGCTGTGCTGAGCCCTGTTCTCCTCCTGTGGTGTGAAGTTACAGCTGAGTTTTCAGTTTGAGCTAACATTTTAAGATGCAAACCCTAGAAGCAAGGAAGAAAGGGAAGACGCAGGATGCAGGAATATTTTCATCTTAAGGTTGATGGATGACCATGGGGCGACCAAAGCCATCGCTGACTGCATCTCAGAATGGTCGCACGTCACCTCCGCAGACAGCGTTCAGACAGCCCGAAGTGACTTATTGCTTGCTAACGGGACAAGGGAGGAGCCACAGGTGTGGGGAGGGGCTGGCCAAAAAAAGATGAAGAACAGCTCAGGCTTGTGCCTCATGCTGTGGTAATGAGGAACATCTCCAGTTCTACTGGGGCCAAGCCTGTGTAGAACACGTACAGGAGGTATCTCCTGCCTGGTTTTCAGCTCAAAGGTTTGTTTCACTAAATTTGATCTCCCCTCAGAAAAAGCTTTCGCTCTATTAATGAACATGGTTTTGCTGCTCAGGCAGTGGGGAAGTGAGACTGGAGGGACTGTAAATGTAACACTGGTTTGGTATCAGGTGCCCCTAAAATGCTAAGGCTGGTATTGCTGTCACTGAGTTACAAGTTTGGTACCTTTTTTTTTTTTTTTTTTTTTTTTTTTTTACTTGATTGCCGTCATGGCAAATTCTTCTCATTTAGTTTTCCCAAACTTTCTTTGGTCTCTGTACAAGAACCCTACAACCCAGCATCTGATCTTCATGGTAGTATAGGATGTGTTTTGTTCCCAGGCTGGAGGGGAGGAAGAAAATGTTTTCTATTTTTTGAAAATGTACAAACTCAGTCCAGGACAATAAAAGTGTTGACTTAGGGACCTTCGCTTCAAACCCGACCATGGCCAAGAACACACAGAGACTTGATGCTGAGTGGAAAAGAGAAAGGTGTCTTTACCAAAAGTGGAGTTTTCACAAACAGAGTGAATAGAAGAGAGGTTTTTACAAGTCGAATGGGTAAAAGAAAGGTGTCTGTGGCTTCATAAACCAGAGGGCAGCACCATGCCAAGCACCAAGGACAGTCCAATTAACGTATTCCTTTTCAGTACTTGTTTTTGCACCTCACGCTATCCCTTCTGATAACAGTTAGCTGCACATGCAAGCTGTCTCTTCTAAGCACGCACAGTTTAGGCTATTTCTGTAAAGCACGGTAAACTTTCTCATCGCGTTTCCTAACAAAGCTGTAAATATTTTGTGCAGGTGGACGCCGGGAAGTCTGTGAGCTCCAAGTACCTTAGCCGATGGGGAAAGGAGGGGGGTCACCTATGGATGGGGTGGTAGGGATAGAAAGGGAGCTGCGTCTCCCACATTTTGAGAAACCCCACAGGGAATGTTCTGTGAACTCTCCCTTTATTCGAATAAAGCAAGATTTTAACTCTCCTCTGCCTCCATTTGGAACTAAACCATGAAGCACTGAAGAATTTTCCAAACAATGCTGAGGGAAAAAAAAAAAAAAAAAAAAAAAGAGAAAGCCCAACACCTCTTCCCCATTTTATGTTTTTTTCAAAAAAAAAAAAAAAAAAAAAAAAAAAAAAAAAGGATTTACATTGCTTTTGAAGCACCTAACACCCCACTGATGCTTTCAATTTGCAGATGTATTTTTTATTTATTTTTTCATCAGAAGTTCAGCCCCCTGCATGAGGCGACATACCTGTACTTAGAGAAAGAAGCATACAAGTGCAGGCAGAACGATATATTTCTACTGGCAGCCTTGCTCCTTGCCTGCTGGACAGACCCTCATTGCCCCGACCACTGCAGAGAATGCAAGTGTGAGCCAAGGGGAAACGTGCAGGGATTTCTGAGAAACTCACTCGGTGGCTCACTGACAGCTTTACAATTTTTCATGTCATCAGTGCATGGAGAGACTTTGCCCCGCACAGATAACCTTTCCCCCACTAGGGAACATCGTGTTCTCCAGCAGGAAATTCTCTCTATTCAAGCAGCACAAAAAGTATCACCTCAACCTCTGAACCCCCCCTTCCTCAAAGAGCCGCTGCCTGCACATCCACCTCGCCCATTTAAATGCTAAAACCATCGCTGGCAGCAGTCTGAGCACCGAGCATCCACTTGGAGAAAGGCATTCCAGAAAGAGCTGTGCCTTTCTGCCCCTCTTTCTCTTCCTTACTGTTATTCAAAGTTGCTTTGCCTTTTGGTGCTGTCTGGGCTGGAAGGAAAGCGGGGCTCCTAGAGGAAATAAATTCTTTGTATTTTTCCTACATAGGTCCTAAACTCCTTCTTCTGTTACTGAAGCAGCAGTGTGGGGAATAAGCAGGCATTTTCTTTGGTTGAATTGGCCGCAGGCTGTGATACCTTGCTGACAAGCTGTTCCTAAGTACCTGCAGGTAAAACTTAATGCTGTGTTCCCCCTGTAAATGACATTTTAATTGTGTGGAAGAATAACGGTTATATTACCTAACTGAAGCTAATTATGCTATATTTTATCTATAGAGAAACAGACTGATCAGTTGTGTTCTAGAAGCATTCTTCTTAGGTTAAATTAGTATTTTTAGCCTAGGTCAATTATTATGTGAGTTTTTAATGGGGCAGACCACGCACAGGCTTACATCCATCAACAGACAAAGCCCTGAGACTGGCCGTTCAGTTCCTGCACGATCTATTTTCCAACAAAGCTGTCCTGAAACAGCTCATGGAATTTTTGCCAGTCCCTCATCATCCCTTTGTACAGCCTTAACCAATGCAGGCAGACCCCAAAGCAAGGAAGATCTCTGGGGAGGCCCTGAGGCTGAGAAGAGAAGCACATCGAGTGGTAACGCAGGCCGTGGACAAGGGAAAGAAGAAATGCCAAATCCTGACATGTTTTTTGCTTAGCTTCCTGCATAGCCAAGGCTCAGGAATTCAAAGCACTTTCTGCACCAGAAAGATGGATTATCCTTGTTTGACTGCATGCCCCCAGGTGCTGAATGTAAGCCTCCTGATATTATGCTTGCTTTTCTTAATCATCTTCCGTGGGCCCCAGGCTCAAAACCATTGCCCAAGAAAACTCAGTCCAGCCCCAGCAGCAAGACAAACTGTTCCAGCCAGCAACGTGCTCTGCTCACAAGGCAATGCCACTCCTCTGCTCTGCCCAGCGCAGCACTGGGGGCCCTACGCGGCGGCGTTCCCCTGTCCACAGAGACACGACGACTCACCAGCTGTCTAACAGCGTTATGTGCTGGGCCGGTATTTATAGCAGACCTTGCTGATTTGGTACACAACGAAAGCAGGAGGTGTCGCAGCCCGTATCATCGAATGGTGTAATTCTCGCATTTTTCAATTTATTCCTGAGACCACTGTCACTTTTAGTATGTGCCTGCAGGAAAATGTGCTTTCTGTATTATTTGAAAAGCGTAAATACTGGTATCACTTAATGAAGAGACGGAGAAAAGCAAGCTATGTTATTGAACTAGGAGTGACTCGATTTTTCCTGTTTTTTTTTTTTTTTTTTTTTTTTTTTTTTTTTTTTCATGGTACTGCCTTTTATAGAGGTGTGTTCAGCGAGCAAGAAGAGATGACTGTTTCCTCTCCCGGGGTGAGAACCGGCATTTGCTGCTGCTGAGTTTCCCCTGCTGCCTGCACTCCCCTGTTGCTCTGATCTCCGTGGGGCCATTTGCAGTGTGACTCCATCCCCCTCCCTCGGCCCCGTTCTGATTTTGGTGCCATCCACAAATCTGCTTCGCTGTTGAGCTTGCACCAAGGAAATCCCTGACAAAGAGGAGACTGCGGCCCAGCGCAGCAGTCCCGGCCCAGGGCCAGCTCTGTTCGCTGCCGATACCCCGCAGGAGACCGTCGAGACGTTTGTTTTGGTCGTGCATTCGTCTCTCCGCCACGAAGCCGGGCCCAGGGCCACCCGAGGAGCGCTCAGAGCTGCCAGGAGGGTGCTCCGAGGCACGCGGCCTTCACAGCCTGTGCCAAAACACGATGCTTTTTGCATACAGTCCAAACTAGGGGACTTCCATCGGGCTTCTGTTTGCGGCACAGGAAACCGGCTTGTTTCCAGAAAAGCGCTACTGAAATGAGTGCTCAGGGGAGTAGCATGTGTACTTAAAATTAAGCTGAGAAATAAAACACAACTTTATTTCTTCTTTCTTGATATTCTCATTAAAAGGGGCAAGGGAGTAAAGTCTGCTCAGGCGTTTCCCACTGCGTTTTCAGAAGGAGAAATCCCAGCCCCGAGCCCGCGGGCCACGACGGCCGCGAGGGCGGCGCCG
>VXAV01006422.1:142410-158353 GCA_013399715.1 Alectura lathami | reverse complement strand
GCGCGCGCTCCCCGTCGGGGAAGAGCAAGAGCAGTCCCCTCGTGCTGTGCACGCAGTGGGCGCTGCGTCGAGATTGCTCTGAGGCCGTCGGTCTGATGCCTGACGTGCGTAATATGCTTAATTAGTCTGCCTTGGTCTTCTGTTAGTTGCTGTAAGTGTCCTCAAATTCAGTGCAGTGAGCCCTGATTTCGGTAGGTGTGTGTACAGTTTGGGCATTGTCTTACGAAATAAAAAAGCAGTGCAAAGGGAACTTTCAAGTGCTACAGAGCTATATTTTTTTGCCCNTGCCTTTTTTTTTTTTTTTTTTTTTAGGTAAGCGTCTTTGAAGAAACCTCCCGCTGGAATGCCTCACATCAGCGCGGCTGCAGCTCTGCAGATCTGCGTGCTGCTGTCCGCGCTTCCCGCACAGTACCTCATATCCCGGTGGTATGGAGCAGACTCTGCGCAGCGCATCCAACTAACAAGAAGGTTGTACATCTCTGCTCCCCTACTCTGTTTATTTAGAAGAGAGTTCTCTTCCTCATCCCCAGTGACACTTTGTCCTGGAAAGTGGGGGTGTGGGTGGGACACACACAGCCCATTCCTACCTGGAACCAACATTCAGATCATACCTAAGACATTTTCGTGGCTTAGTGTGACTGTATTTCGTTGTTCAAAGATGTCCTTCAGCATCTGAATAACAACCATTGCTTTGTTCACATAAAAATCTGTGTCTTAGTCCCATTCTGCTTTTGGGCATTCCAATGTATGTGACTATTGGCTACATCCCTTTAAAGGGGGAGAAACGGAATGTTTGATGAGTGAGACTGCGTCTGACTTGCGGTACTGAGTGAGACTGCGTCTGACTTGTGGTACCTCAAGTAGATTTTCTTGCCTAGTATGACTCAGTGCAGAGTCTTAAGCACCAGAAATTCTTGCATATTACTCAAGGCAGTCATAGTGACAGTTAGGCAAATAGTGCCTTTTTGCTTATCAGTTAAGAGCTCGTGTACTGACAGGGTCACGTGTACCCACGGCTAAATTAAGGTGGAGCAGGTGCAGCAGACCCAAGCATTTACAAGTGGCAGCTGTCGAGCAGTGTTGGTACCGTGAAGATGTACCACGCAAAGACAGATGTGTGGGTAAGGACGCAGGTTTAAATCACCTCCGGTTCCATGGCACGACTCAGCTACCCACCATTTACAAGCAGGCAGGATCTTTTGGCTACTTTTTAGTAGTTCTTCATTATGCGCGCCATTTTTAAATGTTTTGTGCTCAGGATTCTCAAGTCACCGTTCAAACAGCAGAATCTGATGCAGTTCAACTGCTCCTGTGGTCTGACTACAGAAGGAGAGCAACTTTGTGGAGACAAACGACATTTTCCAAACTTTACATATGGTTTAATGGCACAAGTGATGATTGAAAGCATGTTTATTTGCAGTCTAGATCTGAATTTTGGGAACTCGTTCCTTGTCACTGACTTTTTTTCCTGTTTGCTACAGAAGTGAAACCTTCAAGTTAAATATATAGACTATATAAACTTCACTATGCATATAAATATACAAGTACGGTAGAAGGTTTTTAAAACAACGTGATGTTCATTTTTCTGCTGAAGGATGATTGCCTGCGGGAGCAGCTTCGCAAAATCTTACCTGAGCGTGGATGCGTGGGCAGATCGCTTCAAGCTGTGGCTGTCGAAGGCGAGGTAGGGTGTTAGACGCTGTCTGCACCTGGCGGACCTGGGCTGTTGTCAGCAGGAGGGCTTGCTGCAGGGGGGCAGTGAGCAACAAAGGGGCACTGGCTCTTGTGCTCTTGTTGAGGCTGATTTGTGGGAGGCCAAAGGGCTCGAGGTGAGATTTAACTCTGGTATAATACTCCCAAGTTTTACCTTGTCTGGACCTTCAGTGGTCCTTTGGTGTTGATTTATGTCCGATGACCGAGGGTGTCGAGGAGGAGTGCTTCTGCACCCTGGAACATTCAGACCTACTTTGCCCCCAGGAGAGCCTAGGGGAACACACAGGAAAGGAAACAAGCTGTGCTTTCCTCAGCTTCACCAGGAACTGCTTTGCAGCTTTGCAGCAAGCTTCAGGTGTGCGTGAAGATAAAACCTTCACACTCCAAAAGATCCTTTGATTATTTGTAGTTTTTTTGCAGCAGCTTGTGTCTTCTGAATATCTTATACTGTTACAAAGAATTGGTTGTCCTAAAAATCTGGTGACATCGGTGCCATTCCAAACCTTCCTTAACAGCTGCTGTTTTCAGCAGTGCAGTCTGACAAGTCAGGTCATTTACCCCTCCCTGCTCCTTTTAAAAATGATTTGTCAACCTTAATTCTTCCTGCAGGTTTGAGCTAAACCAACTTTTAAAAAAATATTGTTTGCACAGCTGTGGCACCTGCTCTAACTTTCTTACAAGCAGGGTGAAGGAAGTAAGAATAAGAATGAAAGAGGGAGGGTGGTGAACACGAGGGAAGAGGAAGGGAGCTGGGGCAGGCGGTAGTTCTTTGGCCCTGGCAGGTTCCTGACCAGGGTGGATGGAGAATATTTACAGTCATAGAATGGCTTGGGCTGGAGCGACCTTAAAGATCATCTAGTGCCAACCCCTTGTCCATGTCACAGTTAACCAGTCTTTAAAGATTTCACAGTGGAATTACAAAAGATCCTGAAGAATCACTCTTACAAGTCAGAATAACATCAAGCTTGCCAATATAAAGTAAACGGTTTTCTCTGAAATAAAAATTCCAACACATCTGTGCAGCTGCATATCCAGAGAAGTTACCTTCATGTTCTTTTCTCCCGTTGGAACAAATTCCTGTGACTGTATATTCCCTAGAAGTGGTGTTAAAGTAAAATTATCATTTTATTTGGGCTTCAAATTGTGAACAATTTCGAGTCAAAGGCTTTGCAGTATTCTTTATTCAGACAAAGCCTGAAAGTAACAACCAGAAGGCTGACGATTATCCCAAAACTCAGTTTCTAAATAACTCGTCTGAATGTTGGGTTATTAATTTTACATTTTAGGAGCTGGTACTACGGAGAAAAGAAAATTCGGAGCGCCAACAATGAAGCAGAAAAGCATTCTTATTTTGCAGGTATTGAAGTCTTTGCAATCTTTTTGGGTTTTGCTGGTGAGATTGCATTCTACGTTCTTCTACAGTGTATTTCTGTACTTCCCTTGTAAATGTCTTTTCCTTCTCTCTGAACACTGATAGCATTCAGTAAGCAAAACAGAGCACGTAAAAGCTGAGGCCTTTCCACCCTGCGCCGTGTAATGCTGTCCGTGTGTTGTGCGCCATGGATGCGTCTGGTTCTTTGGGTAGACCGGAGTGGGCCTGTTTTGTGTTGATGAAGGGAACAATGGTATCGCTGTCACTTGATCCAAACAAACGGATTTAGATCCACTTCACGAAGGGAAAACGAAACCATTGCTTGGTCTGCTCTGGGACAAACATGCCCTGTGGTCAGACTGAATAGAACATTCCCCAACTGGAAAAAAATAATGGCAAAGTTAGTTATTGTGTGTAGCGCTGTGAGTGTTGAACCTGAAGGTGAGGCTGAGCAGTAATTGTCAATACATACGTGTGTCCATGCTTTCCAAAGGTCTTGTAAGAGTTGTATGTAGTACCAAAGACACATAAATAGAAAAACGCCTTCCTTAGTGGGTGCTGCGGAAAACCCAAAGCCTGTTTCCTTGTTTCCTTCATCTCTTAATCTGCCGCTTCTCTTCTGGTAGAAGTCAGAGGAATGTGAGCGTCTGCGTGACCGCATACTGTGCTTCATCAAACCCTTCTCCTCACCACATCTCTTTCTCTGTTAAATTAGCAGCAACTCATGTTCGCAGTCCAAAGCCCGAATCTGTCCAGTTCAGCGTGGGACAGGTGGTGGTCCACAGAAGACTGAGTTATTCGGGAGTCATTGTTGGATGGGATGTGAAGGCTAAAGCTCCCGAAGAATGGCTGCAAGACAAATACCCTCCAGCAAAACAGGTTGGACTGTATCAGGCTCCCGTGTTCTATTAACACTTGTCTTTGAGTTAGTTGTAACTTGCCTTTGCTTTTCCACGTTTCGTGCCCCAGCTGTGCAGAATGCCACCTGACCTTTAAGAGGCAGCTGCTCAGCCCGGTCAATGCAAATCCCCTCCGAACATCGGCCAGGCCTTGAGCCCAGCCTTCCTCTGCCTTCCGTTCGTTACCACAGCGCTGAGCAGAGGCCGCTGCGTGTCACGCTGATCGATGCTAACTGCTGCAGAGACTCCAGTTATCCGCCTGTGTCCTTCCACCACTTCTTTGTGGTTGGGTTGTGAGGTGCTTCAGGCTGACAGCAGTCAGCACAGTCAGACCCTGGCCAGTGGCTGGGGTCCGTGGGCACTCCAGAACCAACAGTAAGGCACCCTTCTCAGCTAGAGGGTTCTGATACATACGAGGAAGTTGCCTGGGCTTCATCCAGGGCTGGGACTGACATTGTCAGAGGTGCTCTGAATTTCTCCCTTTCTCTCTGGTGTTCTCTGTCAACACTTACAAAGGTAGAAGGGGGGCTAACAAATTGTTGTGGTACCTATATACAGGTCCCAAGAAATAATCTACATCATATTTCTTGTAAGATATATGGAGAAAATGGTACTTAAAATCTTGGCTCTTAGATTTTCCAGGAAGAACCTCACATACTGCAGTTTGTTTTATATTTGATTTTCCAAACTGACGTTGGTACAATCATAAAAAACAAACATGCTGCACATATATATTGAGTGGTTGTAGGTTCCGCAAGTCTAGTGAGAGTTAACTGATCATACGGTGTAATCTGCAGTCAGCAGCTCCTCTTGAGGCTCTTTATTTTCCTTCTGTTTTTACAGGGTGTGAAGGATACCCCTCACTACCGAATTCTAATCAACACAGCAAGTGGATTTGGCAAATCTACCACTTACGTTCCTGAGGAAGAGATAACAATTATTATGGGATTAGAGGTAGTATTTATTTTTATTTAGTTGCAACTTGTTTGTTATCCTCCGTGTTTAAAAGTTGGCTGGCCTTTGGCTTAACAGATACTATTCATTTTACCAAGGCAGTGAAACTAATAGAGAAAGCAGATACACAAATTATTGCTGTACTTTCCAGTGCGTATTTTTAGAAGGTGGTAAGTGACTCAAACCAGATACTGTCTACTTAAAAGTATCCAAATACCTAGGTGTTTTTTTTTTTTTTTTTTTTTTTTGAATGAAGTCTTTTAGCAACTTTGTTTGTTACATAGGGGCTGTTGAAGACATGGACTTTTGTTTTAGGATTTCACTGACCCTTCAAAGTTGGGCAAGTCATTTAACGTCCTTCTACTGGGTATAGCAAAATACACTGGTTTCTCAATTCTACTTTAAAAACATGCATTTCAAAAAGCTTCTGCTTAGTTGCTGCCGAGACTGAATCACGTCTCCCTTCTTTAACTGCAAAGCTCTCTGCTAGCCTAAAATTCTGGTTTGTGTATCACGGTCTTGGTAGCTTCTGATTTGTAGCTTATGCAGGGTGCACCTGATTCGTAGACTGGTCAGAGACTGATCCATAGCACAGCCTTCTGTAAAGCATTTCTGTGTTAGCCAGTAATACAAAACACATCAACATGCCTGAGCGCAGGGGCAGGAGCTATGCTATCCCAGAGGAGTGTCAGAAGTATTTGAAGTTGGGTTCCAACCACTCTGACTCGTGTCTAAGAAACGCACCTTTCTTTATGTCAGTCAGTTCGCTACACCTTTATAGGCCACAGGGAGAAAAAAACCTCACCACTAACATTTACTCTGTGAAAACCAGTGAGCACATCGCTTTGTTCACCCACACGAGAGGCTTACTCTTCCCACACATTATTAGGGGAACTGATGCTAATGAGCTCACCAGTTAGGTATTTGGAAACAGTCTAGCTGAAATCAATGCCCTGTAGCTCAGGTTCAAACCAGGTGCTGTGGATTGCCCTCCCACCCTAATGGGCAGAATTGTTCCCTGAGTTGAGACTGACAAGAAAATGCTTACACTTGCCCTAACCATTTTCCAGCTGGCTGTTCCAACCCACTCACTGGATCATACCAAAACACAGACCTGGGATTGCTCTTTGTGGGTTTGCATCTTCAGGTTAGACGCTGTGGCAGGGAAGACCACCAGCTTGGTGTGTCTTCACCATTTCCCTGCATGCTTCAGTTCTCCTGCTGCCTGCCTGGTTGGATCAGAAAACTGATCCAGCTGAAAGAAATAACAAGGGGGTGCACCAGCTGCAGATGAGTGGAAACCACTTCAGTGTGAAACAGTGCTGACAGCAGAACATGGGCCCTGGTGTAGACGTAGTGAGTAGTACCTCAGGAGATCTGTTCAGCGTTTGTAGAGCCCTTCGACGCTCTGAGAAGTCACTGATCTGACGGCATAAACTATGCTGAGGTGTGTGGAAGATCCCACTGACAGCAGATCTGTGTACATTGTGGATTTAAACTAATCAGAGTTTTCAAAGCTAACTGTGTTAACTTCAGTCATTGAAGTATCGGTTTGTATTTATTGCTAATTCTGGTGCTTAGTCAACTTGAATTTCTATTTTCTCAGGTACACCACCCTGATATGAAAGCCTATTTCAGTGGATACGATGGATCAAAGTACACTATGCAGCCATGGCTGAAAAAAGTCTATCCCCATGACTGAAGTATTCCAGTATTTGTGCATATAATGTACAGCTAGACAACATATTTCATTTTTAAGCTTGAGCAAATAGACATCAGGATAAAATTGATGTGTATTTTTTTCCTATGATGAAATAAAACATTACTAAGCCACGTTTTGTGTTGAAGAATTCATTTCATTAGAAGTGAACAACTGGTTTGCTATCATAAACTGAACTGGGGCGGGGGGAGCAGACAAAACAAAACCGTTAAGCTTAGGTTTTCAGACACACTAACAACCTTAATTTTAGAGCAGAGATCTAGGTAAGGGCCAACTGGAACCGATGTGCGTCTAGAGAGAGCCGCAGTAAGTTAGTTAATCCTGCAGTATTTTGACTGCTGTCTTTATGAAAGCATGCATTGTGCTGCCTTCAAACGATACATGCAAAGGAAGAGTTTTGAGTGACATAAAACTCAATTAAATGTAATTTTTTGTACCTGCAGAGGCATATTAAGAAACTTTCTACTTTGGCTCAGTATGTAAACCATATTCTTAATATCCTGTTTTAACTGTACTCGCTACTGTAAGATTAAAGTAAAAAACAACCCTACCAATAAAGCAAAACACACACACAAAAAAGAAAAAAAGCATAAAAATTTATTAAGAAAGTGTATACAATCTGAACATTTTAGAGCAACTTATTTCTTCTGTTTTCTTTTCCCTTTATCTCAAACACAGCAAACACTCTACAAGACGCATGAGCAGTAGCATTCTGGATTCTTTCCTGCAGAGTCAGTGAATCTGGGGAGTTAGGGAGATGACTGTCCACGTGGCCTCCCCATTCCTTTGTTTCTTCTTCTTTTATTAATAAAGGTTTTCCCAACGACTGGCCGAGCAGTCGACAGACTTCCTGAGCTTTCTGCCGCGTGTTTCCAACAGCAGCGACGCACACCTGACGGCTGAGAGGTAGAAAAAGCAGCACAGTAACACGCGAGGCCAACCCGTGCAAGCGTTCCTGCCAAACGCTGTTTGTCAACGTGCCAGTTCCTGTGACTGCACAGAACCCCAGGCGGAAGGGTGGTAGTTTTTAAGTCCGAGGGGAAACTGTGAGGAGAAAATGTCAGCATCCTCACCAGCTCTAACCGAGCACTGCTGCGGGCGCCGTGGGGTGCGGTGCAGAGCGGTGTCCAACCCCTGCTCCAAAACACCCGGGTGGCCCAGCTGTAAGTCACAGCAGCACCTGATTAAACCCTCCGGCCTCAGTTCCACACTCCTGCACAGACGCCTTTGAGACACACCTCTGACATCTCCAGAAAGGTTTGCAGCAGCAAGCTGAGCGCGCTTCTTGGACCGGGCACGTTTCTTTAACGGGGCACAACCCAGACCAGGAGTAAACTTCCCTCTGCCTCTCCCACCCTCCCCAGCGTCTCCCAATGGGAGAAGCAAAACGTGAGATAATTAACAAACACCTGAAATCTCAAGAGCACGAGCTTTAAAGCAGCATGTGTTGATGCTACACCAGCACTGTACGTGGCTCGCTTCAGAGCACGTCAGCAGCTAAAAGTAATCAGCAGGGTACTTAGAGCTATCAGCATCAGGTAACACGCTTGTGCCTTCATGAATGAACTCAAATTACACATGCTGACGTAACCAAAGTCAAACTATGCTGGTCTAATATTCACAGCAGGTTACACTTCCAATGGCAACCGGTGGGAAAATGCTTATCCCATTCTGCGTTTGCACTGGGGCACTGCAGAAAGAACAAGATGCATCTTTCTAATCTGAAGAGCACAGTTATATTTAGACCAACCAGTGAAATCTGAACACAAATTTTAATAGGTATGAAGGAAACTCACGTTACAAACGAAACTCCACACTACAACATACGTATGCATATTAAATGTTATCTGAGGCTGTAAAACTTGTGGCATAAGAGAAAACTTACCGAAGGGTGTCTACAGCTTCTGGCGTGTGGTAGAAATGGGGTGGGCTGATGGTAACAGCAGTGCCTAACTTCTCAATCAGTAGATTGCAGATATTCTGCATCTTCCCAAAATCACTGAATGTAATACAGACCTGGAAGTGAACACGCACATCAAATGAGTAATTCTTTTTAAAATATTTTCTCCCATGTTTCAACATGTCTAATTAAAGCAGTATGAAGTCAGATAGGTACAAACCAACACCAACACTCACTGAGTTGGAACACTTTTATGCAACCCTAGAGACTATGAGTTGTTTTGCAACCGAAAGAAGCTCATAAAAAGGTTTTAAATTGAGGATTAAGAAAATTCTCTTTCGGGAGGAAGCCTGGCATTCTTGGTATGCAGACAATGTGAAGAATGAGCATGTGCTATTTGGGACACATGATTAGACGCATCTTAGCTCTTCCCTTTTAAATTTAAGCTTAGATTACTAGACGTTAACTATGCAGAAGCCCAAGCAAAGTGACATGGAAAACACTGTGCAGGAAGGAAAATCACATTTCAATTCCACATATTAAATTCAAGAAACCTAACCTATGAGATTAGAATAAGCCAAGACCAGTCCAGTTCGCAGTGGGCTCAAAACCCTGTGTTGGGTGAACAGATTCACAACAGTAGCTACCAGGAACAGGGCACTTCAGTCTCAGATTAATAGCAATGTAAACATGGAGCTGGTGGTGGCTTTGGCAACAAGCAGCATTAAATACAGGTACGTATGGAATGTAAGATGGCAGGCATCGCCACCAGCCCGGATCCCGAGCCCTACAGCCTTCCCTGCAGAATGATGCCCAGCTGCTAGCACTCAGGAAGCAGAAATCCCAGCTCCCAAACTCCTTCCGCACAGGAACCAAACCCTCGTCTTCACCTCAGAGTACAGCACTCTTATCACCAAACTTCTTCAGTCTACTAAAAACTCTTACAACAGACAACGGCAAAAAAGAGCTTACAGAATGCAATAATGCACGACTGTGATTCGCTGTGTAACACCAACACAGTGGCAAACTTTTCAGTACAGAAGCCAATGAAAGTTAATTTTAAATTCATTTATATCGCTGAAGTAGTACAACACGCAGGCCACTGGATCTCCACTGGTTTATCAGGTGCTTACGCAAACTGGGGGCAAGGAGAAAGTGATCTCTGCCTAGAGAGCCACGATACTGCTACGGCATACAGCGCAGCCAGAGCAGCAGTCCTGCGGGCGGATCTCAAAGTGCTGCTGCCCAGGCCCTGTGCCACCACAGAACTTGAGGACGATGACTCCAGCCAGTCCAGCTGCCTGCAGCCAACACTCGGGCCACGCCATTCGCTTTCCACTTGCGCTCTTTGCTGACTAACACGCAGGAGCAGGGCGATGATTGTTAAGTCACCACCTAAGACTGAAGTTGGGGGCCAAAGCTTGTCTGTAGCCTAAACAATGCCTGAATACAGTTTTATTAATTTGTAATTACAGCTTATCTAAAAGACTTGGTAACTGAAGCTTGCATNCTTTCCACTTGCGCTCTTTGCTGACTAACACGCAGGAGCAGGACGATGATTGTTAAGTCACCACCTAAGACTGAAGACAGTCTCGACTAGATGATGAAGTTAAAGTCATTCAGTAGACGACACTGATGACACCATTTTAAGTATCAGAGGATTCATTTTAAAATCCAAATGTTCTCCTCCAAACTCTCAATTATTTGTGTATTTATTGCAGTTATTTAGATGAGAATATACCTTCAAACAAACAAACAAACTGAAGAGGCTGAACTGTTTTAGGGGACTGTGAAAAAAAGCTCTGTAGAACTGCCACCACTTTACTGCAGACTTCCACGTTTACTTCATAAGAATCAGTGAAGCTGCTTGGTAGTGACTGAAGTAATGAAACCTGAAAAGATTCATTGACTGAAAACACATCATTTCCCTTGGTATTTTTAGCACAGCATCTACTTCTTGCTGTAGTACGAGTGTGCAAAAACACACTGCCCCCAGCTGATTCTGAAGTAAATGGGATTATTCCAATCACATTCCACCGTCACACAGCACTTTTTACCTGCAGAATTCAAAGCAAATTACCTAGGAAACAATTAGCTTTGCTTCACTTGCAGCAAGCTGATGGCAGAGTCACCGAGAGTAGACCAAAGGTGCCGTTCAACTGTGGCTTAAGCAGGTCTAGATTAGGGCTGCCATGCCACTGCTGTCCCCCACCCATTCCTGTCCTCTGCCTTGCACTCCCTCCAGTTCACAGTGCTAAAATAACGGAAAAAATGATCACTTTCCTTCCCAGATTAGCTTTTAACTGGAGCAGCTTTCTGAACTGGCCTATTACCTCGCCACCTATGTACAACTCCTTGCGAGAGGAGGGCAGGAGCATCTAGGGGTGGAGGAGAGAGCAGCAGCTTTGCTTGCACTGCCACAGGAGACCCAGAGCAAAGCAGTCCCTTCTGCAGCATCACAGAACGGTAGCACACGCTCATCCGAGATGAAGCTAATCCCTTCCTTGCAGAGAGCAAGTTCTGCACACAACAGAAGAACTGCAGCAGAATGCTGCTTCAGACTGCAGTCCTTCCCCAATCTCTTTGGACTCTGCTGCCCTTCCTGCATCTACTCCGAGCTACGAGGAAAGACAGTCTGCAAACTGCCGTTGGCCCTTGCTCCAGGTTGCGCTAGGTTGAATACGTACCTCTGCTTCCATTTGGTAACTGTTCTCTACTCTGCTAAAATCCTCTGTTACAGTCATATTTTCTTCCTGAAACAAAATACAAAAATATAATCTTAAAAGACAGAAGCGAAGGGGCTGCTGGAAGTGTATGCACATTGCGCTCTCTGAAGTTTTGTCTTATTACTTACAACCTAGCAACAGAAGTTTGGAATTCTCCATGCAAATCTCTTCGGTTAAAGCCGGATGTTAAAGATTTCTTGACGTCATTTAACGCACATTACACAACAGCCCTGCAAGGTAACTTTGCTGCTATCTGCTTGAGGGGAAAAATTAGGTCTTGAAAGAACTGCAGGCTAGCAGCTGTGTATCAGTGTGTGGCTGTCGATCCACCTTGTACAGACAGCAAGGGGTTTCAATCTTTTTCAGAAAGCTGGCATTTGGAAAGCACTTTTCAAATGCCAGCTTTCTGAAAACTTTTTACTCTCCTTTAAGGTATTCCAACCCCAGCAGCTTGTAGCATGATGATTTAAACAATGCCCAATGAGTGGTTATGCCGCAGGAAGGAAACCCTTAGGAGAGGCTGTTCCAGTCTGGCCCTTCTGCATTCACAGCAGCTGTATTTTTCAGTGTAGCGTCTGTACGGGGCACTGGCAAATCCTGCCAGATGTGTAAGTAAGGCATTAAACTGAGACGCAGAATATCTCTGGCTATATCTGAATGCTTGACCGGCTTGCGAGTGGCCTAACATTTCTTACAGCAACTGCCTTCTTTGGTGAACAGTCTGGGAGGACAGCTCACCATACAATTACGACAACAAAAAGCACCGTTTACAGTTGAACTGTAAATGTAAGTTTAAATGTAATGCTCGTGCACTGTACAGAAGCAGATGCTAAGCCTTCCAAATCAGTGACAAAGTTTTATTTACTCAACGTATTTGCATAGGAACACATAATATTGCTTTCAGTGTTGACACACTCCAAAAGATGCTCTGTGTCAGGATATTTCCTACACGGGACTCTAATCCTCACGTTTATTGCGTAGCATGCATCTTTGAGACATGACGTTAACACTGAGAAGCGTCCTCCTTCTAAAATATCACATGGAAATGAGACCTGTAACTAGCCTTGCACAGCGCCTACAAGCAACAAATTGTGAATGTTCAGCTCTGTGGCTGCTGAGCAATGCTCAGCTGCAAGCACGACCAGCCTTATTTTGGGAAAGTCTCTCCCAGCAAGGGCAAGGACCAGGCACGGCTTGTCCCTAGAAGCCACACTTCCCCAATTTACGGGGAAGGTGCTTGGGAAGCGTGGCTGGCTGTGGTTCATTAAAGAATGAACAACTCATTTAATTCATGAAACGGTGCAAATCTTTCCATTTATAATACTACCAAATTAAAATTGACAGGAGAGTTTTTTCTAGAGCTCTTACATACCTTACAGGAATGACCATACATAAAGCTCCTACTTTACAGAAAAAAACAATGCTGTAATAAAACTTGAGAGTACACACAGAACGAGCACATTTGTTTTTCTTCATCCTATTCCTTAATCCCTTTTAAAAAGTCAAAAAATCCGGAACCGATTAGCCTGCTAAACCTTTTGTTTGCTTGTGTTTGGGTTTTCCCCGTGCCCTGCCCGCTGTATATTTAAGGGCAGTGCCACCGTGTGGCTCCAGGCACATGTGCCCAATATCTCTGTTACCACATCTCCCTCACGGCCCGTTCTTGTCCCACCCGGTTTGGCAGCAGCCGCATCCCCTGCTGAAGACACAGCCGCGGCAGTGCCATCGAGGCGGCCTCTCCCCACACATCTTCTGTCAGCTTCGTGTTCCGCCGGATCAGACAAGGATGCACAAGAGACAGGGGTGATCACGGAATTCTAAGTTGAGATCAAGGCTTTGACTACATCAAAAGCAAAAGGCTTTTTTTTTTTTTTTTCTTCTCCCTACCATTTATATTTTGGCTGAGGAACTGTTCATTTCATTGCAAGAGCCACAAAAACAGTTTTCCTCAGGAAAATTGTTTCCCTT
Organism: Alectura lathami; assembly: GCA_013399715.1. Lineage (NCBI taxonomy): Eukaryota > Metazoa > Chordata > Aves > Galliformes > Megapodiidae > Alectura > Alectura lathami. The sequence continues at coordinate 145,101 of VXAV01006422.1, read as the reverse complement.
AGGAAAAGCCACACTTCCACGGTGTCAGGTGTCCTGGACTCCTGCAGTAAGACTGCCCATTTTCTTAATCTGTGGGCCAAGAATCACTGCAGAAGAATTAAGTGAATATAACATCATTTCGATATGATAACTCCATTACCCCCAGAAGCCATCGGATGATTCTTGACAGAATCACACCTGCGTGCTGCTCATACAGAGCGCTTCCTATGACATGAACCATCCCCCCTGCTGCAGGTCCTTTAAAAATGCAAAGACAGGTGATGCCCTGCCGAGCTTGTAACACCGTGCCTAGAACCGTTCCACACAGAAAGGTGAGTCCTTCCTGCGAAACACAAGACCAGCCTCAGTAAGCAAAAAAGGGTTGTTGTTAGGAAATGCACACTAACACGCAGCTGTGGTAAGCTAGGCTGGCGTGTGTAGCTACAGACGGAAAACCTGGGGACGCCTGGAGATGGCTCTTAAAATTTACTTGTAGGTTTGTAATGATACATCTAACAGAGCTTGAGACCGCAAGATATTTAAACAACCGAAAGAGCTCGGTTCTCCCACCTCAACATAGCACTTTTGTTCTCAGTACTTAAGAAACAACGTCCGTTCAAGAAACAGCAGAGATCCAGCTAACAGCTATTTTAAGAAAAGTGAAAAGCAAATTTGTACTCAGCAAATGTCAGGATACTTTGGGGATAGATACACAGTAGTCTAAACAACATGATGCCTTATGCAGGTTTCTACATCTCTTAATCCAGGATGCATGGAAATGGGAAAAAAATGTAACCAAGCGAGCACGGATTGTATGGCTGTGCATCCCACAGCGTGATTCCTGAGTGACGGGTTCCAGACACTGCACGGATATCCAAGGCCATACCCTGGCACAGGCCAGTCCCCAACCAGAGCCTGCTGGATGCAGCCTGTGAGCGGTTTTGTTAGAGCCCCAGCTACGGCACAAGTGCCAGCGCTGCTGTTTTTAAACAAGAGGGCCAAGGGCAACCGTCAGACGCCATGATTAAAGAAAACAAGTGCCATCTCCACACCACTCCCCAGACACATTCTAGGTTGTAAACAGAAATCAGTTTGCTTCTCGAAAAAGAGGAAAAATGTTACTTTTGAACAGCTGGGCTCAGCAAGAGAGACCGGTTTCCCCATGGACGGCTCTTTCCCCGCAGCCCTCAGAGCAGGTTCTGCGCTCTGCAGTGCAGTCTATGCGCACAGCACTCTATAAATACACGCTACCGCGCGCAGCCTCTTCTGATTAAAATCCTGTGTCAACAGCTATGGAGATCAGTGCAGCCCCAGGCACCCTGACAAGCTGCTCATGCAAACTCCTGCCGCTGCAGAGGTCAGGCACGCACAGGCTTCCTACAACAGCAACACAAAGGGATACGGAAATGGATCTGTGGATTCATTAAAAAATAGGTATACAGACTAATCCGCTGGGTTCTAAGGGCCTTGGACAGCCATGACAGAACCACGACATGGATGGAGATCGTGAAGTCATTCAACAGTGGTCTGGAAAGGTATTAAAGACAGGGGGCGTCAGGGACCACAGCCAGGAACAAACTGCCAGCGGCGAGTTGTCAGGGGGCAGAAAAGGCAAACGAGAGCTCCTCAGCAGTGTCTGAAAACTGGATGGGACGAGGCACTAAAACTTACACCACTGGGAACTGCTCTGGAAAAAAACACCGCTTGTTGTTCCCCAGCGCTAGCCCATCGCTAGCACTGAGAAGCCCCGAGCTGAAGCAGCAGTTCGCAGTCTCTCCTGTAAGCAGAAAGAACCAACTGCAGCTCTCCACCAGGGGCTGGCTCTGCAGTCAGCAGAGCACCGCGAAACTGCTGCAGCCGCAACAACCCCCGGGGCTGCTCGGCTGTCAGTGTAAAACCGGCCCCTTTCCTCCCTGGTTACACCGCCACTGTGCACATGTTACTTCCTCACTGCGTACACCCAAACACAACCATTTTTGTCCCAGTCAGACTTCATTTTGTGATTACGTCTTCTAGCCTGCAGAAGCGTGCACAGCACCCCAAAAGCCGGCCCACCTATCCAGCAGCCTGTTCACTCCCTGTGTGCCACCCGACGTGAAGGGGAATGCTCCGTGCGACTCTGTCTCAGTCAGGCTTGGCCCAAACTGCAGGTCAGTTACTGACATTCACTGTAGCTTGGACACCTGTAGCTACCTTTTGTCATCTTCCCACAGGCTGAAGTGCCATTTAATTCATCCAGGGTGAAAGTACCCCATGAGCTGATAGCTCACCATGGCGCTGGGTACAAAGCTTATCATCTTCTCTACTAATAAAAATAAATGCACAAGTTGCTTCGTCTTCCTGTTCCTCTGGGCAGACCTGTTAACCCACCTGACAGAACTCGAATGCTCTCAGCCTATAATCCCCCACAGAAATGCACCACTTCTGGCTGAACAAGCCACTCTGCTGGCCACTGAATCCTCCTCCTGGTTTCCATCAGTCTGAGCAGGGCTCCCGTGACTCAGTGACTCGACAGACTCGCACCCAGCTGCCTGCAGGGCACAAACGTGGGTGACAGACCCAGCCCACCACAGCCTGCACGTCTTCCTGCCACCTAGTCCCACGGCTGCAGTATGACCTTACCCTAAAATGGGGCTCAGAGGGTCTTTCTTACCAACCTCCTTATTCCTGAACAAATGCTTTAGCCAGCTATTACAAAAAAAAAAAAAAAAA
>VXAV01006422.1:121542-135087 GCA_013399715.1 Alectura lathami | reverse complement strand
TTTTTTTTTTTTTAACCATACTGAACCTCTCCCAGTCTGATAACACCATGACGTGGTTAAAAACCAGCTTATTTTTCAGCAAGGCATGTTATGGCTTAATGTGTTGAAGCATAAGGTTAATTGGCTATGCAATGCAACAAATGTTAGCTTTCAGAAAATTACCCAGGCAGTCATTAGGCTTGACCTTCTAATTTGTAGCAGGAATTTCCTGCACCAAGGAAATTCATAATTCGACTGTATGCTGACTGAAAATTTCCTTTCCTTAGTTTTTCATTTCCAAGCTGTCAACTCAGATGAGGTCTCACTGTTGCACAGCAGATGGAGGATGAGGCGAAAACGGAACTCTTTACATCTAGGCTGGCCATTGTTTGGATGATCTTAATTTATTTTTCCCCCCATAATTTTTTTCACTGTGGTTTTTTTTTTTTTTTTTTATCTGCTGCAAAGTGTAGAAGATCCACAATGACACCAAAGTTAGTGACTTAAGATTATTTTCAGTCAAGTCTATTGATCCGAAATAGTGAACGTGCTAAAGAACTGCAAAGGTGCATGTTCAGCTTATAACAGATGGTTGCTTCAAATTTACACCTTACAAAGGTAAGCTGTGGATACTTGGAGTGCAAGATGTAAGACTAGCTGTGAGAGGGTGTAACATTTCAGAAACTAGCTGAGACACGGCATGCAAGATTTTGGATGAGAAGCAGCAGAAATGGAAGGCTCAGACCACGGCAGCCGATAGCAAGCGACTGCTGGTGCTTTCCTGTGCTCAGGGGAATGTGTTTAGAAAGGTTGTTGGCTTTAGAGGCAGATAGTGACACAGTGCTTTCTCTCAGTTTTTGTTTTTTTCACAACTTTTTTTTTTTTTAACAACTTTCACTTGTTACCCCTCAGATTTCCTGAGGTTAAGGCTCATACGGTTGCCATTGATGATCTTGGGTTTTAGCTTTATCTTCTGCCTTTTCCTTCTCTGTCCTCAACCCAACTGATTTGTTTTTCACTTTCTTCTCTACACTTTACACTTTTCCCCCACGTTCCTGGAATTTCTTGGAGTATGAGGTTTGCTGTTTTGCCATGCTTTTCTTCATGTCCCTCCTCAGAAGAGGTTTCCCTGCAAACCCTAACCCTGCTCATTCTGAAGAGAGAAGCTACTGAAGATCTAGGGTGGCACAGAGACTGTCCCTGGCAGTGAGGCTTGCAGTGAAACCACACAAAGTGATAGCAGTGTGTTTCTCTTCTTGAATGTTTTTCACCTGTGTTGTTAGAAGCAAAGTCTCTGGCAGAGAAGACAAGTCAGTGTGCAAGAGCTTTTCTCCCTGAAGCTGTAAGCCTTGGGACCACAGCGCCCATCTTCAGCAGCTGCCCCAGGTCTCACCCTACATGGCACAGGTGATGGTGTTGTTCCTGATGTCAGAAGGTGCCCAAGGCATCTTCGTGTTCCTGAGCTTCACAGCAGCCTCTAGGTGCAGCAGCGTGGTTGTTCGCAGGTGGAAACGCTTGTCACAGCGGTTACATGTCCCTGGGGCACCTCCATCAGGCAGCACACTGACCTATCCTCACACCGTGATGCTGCCAGCAGGTGGAGGAGATGGGAGCTCTGCCTCCTGATCGTGTTTTAGTTAGCAGAGAAGGTTCTTCCAGGGTTTGAAATTGCCTTGGTAATTTTCACAAGGAAGTCTGAGATAGTTTTGGAATAGCCACTGCAATAGCAGCTGGGTTGGTGGAAATATAAGTGATGCAGCAAGGGAAAAATCAAATCACAATGGAAGGATCAACCAGGATTAAATGTTCATGGGAAACAACGCGTATAAAAATGCGTTTGAAGAGCTTTGGAGGTGAGATGCCAGGGACATAAAATGGAACAGATAAGACCTGCAGAGGCAGTAGGACGCTGCGTAGCGAATGCCAGAAGGAGGGATGACAGAGGGAAAGCTGCCAAAGCAGATGACAGCAGGGCGGAGTTCCACCAGGGCAGAGAGGACTGTTGTCTGAAAGCTGTACCTCCACCTGCCAGGACCATGAGTCTGGAGTTTTGCAGTGTTGCTATTAAGTGTAAAATGGATTCATAGAGGTGACTGATTTGTATGGAGGCTTTAAAGCAGCTGTGAAGTAGCTGTGAAGTGGAGCAGACTGACATTGTACTTAGTAACCTCGAGGGAAATACCGTTTTTAAACACCCATGTAAAATAAGAAATAATTAGGATCAGTTCAAAAGCCTTGCAAGATGCCTAGAGCAGGCTTCTGTTACTATTATTATTATTATCTTTTTTTATTATCTTTTTTTTTTTTCAAACAAGAAATTATATTATAAAAAGTGCAATAAAGAGACTATTTTCTTTACTATGAACCTTTTATTTTAATGTAGAATTTCCATGGGCAGCTTGCTCTACACTTACCTAGGGGTGTGTAGAATACCCTTCAGACTTACAAATACACCCTCTTTTGTTTAGAGTATGTTTTTGCTTGCTCTTGAAGTCAAACTGGCAAATTATTTAATTGTAAGTCTCTGTGCTGTAATATCCATGGGCCTTACCTGAAGCTGATTTTTCCTCTGAATAGTTAGCACCTCCCTTCAGCACGTAACAGAATACCGTATTACATTTTGTTTAAGAAAAAAAGTATTTTTTACCATTTTAGTATTAGCAGAACTTGATATCTGCCATCGTCCCTGCAGTTTTCAGGAGACCAATGTTATCAATGAGAAATACGTTGGCCTTGTTAGCTCATGCCACCTTCCTCTATTTTTGCTGTTCCTCTTTTTGTAGTAATAAGGTCTTTAATTAACTAGGTTTGGATTTAAAATAAGATCCAGTATTTTAATGACCTCAATTGTGATTTTAGAATCCCTTGTTTTCTGTGGCAGCCCTGCTTTGTACCCAAGATTGTGCATTAGGTCTCCTACGTCTAAAAATGCAGACCACAAGGAGTTATACAAATACAGAGGAAAACAGGTGTTTGCAATGTGAACCAAATGACTGTTTGTATCAATCTGGCATATTTTGTGGGTTTTCAAGATTCTAGATCTTGAAACTAGGTTTTGTGCTCCTTCTCCTTGCAAGTAAGCAGAAAGCTGGGACTTAGCACTGTTTAGGTTTCCCCACACTGGAGTAAACACAGAGCAAGAGCAGTGACAAGGGCCAAGTGATGTCTAAGAGTGGAGAACATTACAGCAGTTTGTCCTTTTTTGATAATACTGGTTTACACGAATATCTCTCAGGAAACTTAGTACAGAAGAATATAATTTTGCTTTTAGATGGCGGGTCCTACTGCATCAGTTGACTCTCCTGTGAATGTGCTATTAACTGAGATACAGGAATTGCTCCTGTGTCTCAGGGAGCCAAGCAATGAAATACTTTGCAGCTCTGGCTGGATTGCATTGTCATTTAGAGTGATCACTGAAGTGTGTTTAAAAGGAGTTGTTGTAGCGCGTATTGAAAAATCGATACAAATGTTAGTCGTCTTGCATCGTTGTGCTTTGGGTCTACATAGTTGGGGATAGTTGAAATCGATGCATTTTAAGAAAATGGACTTGATGTAGCATAAAATGTGGTTGCAGAATTTGCTGTGAATTGGAAGGTTAGTTTACATTAGCTGCATTGGGAAGCTGAGCTCTATTTTAATTTCATCAGTGTGTCAACCAGAACAAAACCACAACTGACTGGGAAAGAAAATGGGAGAGAAATGAATCTGCTTGCTCTAATACATCTGCCACAAGATGTGTTCTTTACTAAGCTCTAATCATCAATGTATTGAACAGAGCTAAAATGGAGTGTTTTTTACAGACAGTGCTGGGGGAAATATCTTGGCTGGTAGGAAATTTCTTAGAGTGGATAGGACAAGAAAACCCACTTTAATTCTTTAAGTTGAATTTTCATGCTTTGCTGGTAAAATGCCAGCAGTGTTCCTTTACCTATACACCGGAAATTTAACATGGAATTCAAGGAAAAAGACACCAACAGAAGCCCCAAATGTCATTTAGAGTAGCTCCTGAGAGGGGGAAAAAAAAAAATAATATATCCTGTTTTAAGAGATCACCTTGTAGACCACTAATTTTCCTTGTGCCTTTTGCTTGTACATTTTAGTGTTCTGGCATTTAAGACTGTTTAAATCGGCAACATTTCCAAATTATTTTTACATGAATAATGTATACTGTGAGTCTGTTTCCACTATTTATAACCTTTTTTTTTTTTTTTCAGTCGAGGACAGGCCTGCACAGCAGTCTCTGTGCATTACAGTATGAGACGTGGAGTCACTCAGTGCAAATGAGAATCATGCTGAATGTTTGAAAAGCAATGAGCAACTGCAGAAACAGTTGTGAAGGGGAGAGCTTATTATTACCCTTTTGAACACAGTCCTCAAAGGTGCTGGGGGCTCTCAGTTTCCATCAGCTTCAAAGAGAATTCGGTGTTTAATATTTTCTTGCAGAATTGGGGGTGCAGAATGGAGTGCCAGATGATAATGAGCTGGTGGGATGACGCTTATGAAAGGAATGATGCATGTGAGAAAGCATTTCTTTAACAAGTTTTTAGTAAGCCATGGGTTGTGCAGTGACACGAAATGGCATAAGATGGCAGTAAGAGATTGGGAAATACAGTGGTTTGGAGCAACACATGCCAGTGAATCAACCACTGGCTTGCAATAAACATGGTTGTATAACAAGTGACAAAATGGGGGTTGCTGAGCTCCATCTAGGCACTGGTTTCTAACTTTTTTTTTTTTTTTTTTTTGCATTTCTCTTTTTCCCAGAGGAAAATCTCCAGTTTACTTGACATTTATGCCTTCTTTTCTTAGTGTGGGAAAATGGAATAGCATTTCACACTGCATTGCCATCTGTGTGAAAGTCCTTGAAGTTAACTGCTCATATTTTTTTAGCTGTGCTGCATGAAAATTACTCCAAATTTAGAGGCATATTAAATATGGCATTAAATGCTGGTAGGAATGAAGCTGGTCGAAACAGCCATGCCAGTAACTCACACATAGTTTTGCAGCCTTCCCAGTGGGGCACAGGCCACAGGGACCTGTAAAACCACTCTGTCCATTAATATCGAGAGCCTGTTAAGATGACCCACTACAAACCCCAGTGCAGAGAACAGCTTCTCGTATTACCCAAAGCCAAGGGGCTGTGCCTGGCAAGCTGAGGTAGAGCTGGTGAGCCTTGGGGAAAGCTTTGTCAGGTATTCCAGTTGCAGTTTAGGATCTTCTCCTAAGCTCTGAGTCCAGGGTTATGACCCACAGGCACAAGACTGCCTAATTTTTGGCCAGAGAAGTGAGTTTTGCCTGTGAATGTAGTTGCTGTTTGTGAATGTTACATAAAAAGAAGGTGGAGAAAAAGAGAGGGCTGTATTTCTGAAAAACCGATTCCAGTAGGATTTCTCCAGTTTATACATTGCTGAGAGAGAGAATATGCAGATGAATGCAAAATATAGGTGCCTGATTTCTCAATGTCAATGATTCCATTAGATCGGTGCTGAAATTTTCAGTAATAACTTTATGTTTGTATTGAAAGCCTTGTGCTTTCCTCAGAGTATACATCATGCTCCTCTCAGACAAAAAGATTCACGTCTTCTGAATTCTTTGTAGTGGAAGTGATGAGAGCATTTTTAGCTAGAGCTTAGTATCCTTGGAACTGAAAGTGCTTTATAAATGCACTTATCACTTACCGAGAAGGGATTTATGTGATCAGATGAAGTAAAATTAACATAAAATAACAATGAGCAGTAAGCTTTTTCTAAAGTACCTAGCAATGTGTTCCCTAGGCTCTGTTTTATCAGGAAAGGATAGATCTGGGTTTAGGAAGTGTGGGATAGATGAGCGGACAGTGAGGTGGACTGAGAACTGGCTGACTGGCAGAACCCAAAGCGTTATGATCAGAAGTGCAGAGACTGTTTGGAGGCCTGCAGCTAGCGGTGTTCCTCTGGGGTAGGTACTGTGTTCAGTCTAGTTCAACATCTTCATCAGTGACCTGGCGGTAGGGGTAGAGTCCACCCTCAGTGAGGTCGCTGATGATACAATGCTGGGAGGAGTGGCTGACACCCCCGAAGGCTGTGTTGCCATTCCAGGAGACCTGGAGGCTGGAGAGCTGGGCAGAGAGGAACCTGGTGGGGTTCAACAGGGGCAAGTGTAGAGTCCTGCAGCTGGGGAGGAACAACCAGTACAGGCTAGGGGTGACCTGCTGGGAGGGAGTTCTGAGGAGAAGGACCTGGGTGTCCTGGTGGACAACAGGTTGGACATGAGCCAGCAGTGTGCCCTCGTGTCCAAGAAGGCCAGTGGAATCCTAGGGTGCATTAAAAAGAGCGTGGCCAGCAGGTCGAGGGAGGTGATCCTGCCCCTCTGCTCTGCCCTGGTGAGGCCGCGTCTGGAATACTGTGTGCAGTTCTGGGCTCCTCAGTATGTGACAGACAGGGAGCTGCTGGAGAGAGTCCAGCGCAGGGCCACAAAGACAATCAGGGGTCTGGAACACCTCCTGCACAAGGAAAGGCTGAGAGGCCTGGGACTTCAGCCTGGAGAAGAGGAGACTGAGAGGGGATCTAATCAATGTATGCAAATATCTGAAATGCGGGAGCAGAACAGATGAGGCTGGGCTCTTTTCAGTGGTGCTTAGTGACAGGACAAGGGGCAATGGGAAAAAGCTGGAACTCAAGATGTTCCATACAAACTTAAGAAAAAACTTCTTTACTGTGAAGGTTTCGGAGCTTCCCAGAGAGGCTGTGGAGTCTCCTTCTCTGGAGGTATTCAAGACCTGCCTGGATGCCTTCATGTGCGACCTGCTGTAAGGAACCTGCTTTTGCAGGGCAGCTGGACTAAATGATCTCCTGAGGTCCCTTCCAACCCCTACAGTTCTCTGATTCTGTGATTTGGAAATTATTTTTTTGTTTGCTTAAGTTCATGAAGGTTTTCTCTGAAATAATGGAATATTTTCAGGATCTACATTAATGCAGTGACTGGGGTATCCTGTGGTTATGCATGATTATCATCTGTTGTCTAAGCCATAGGTCAAAACACAAAATTGGCATTTAGAAAAATGATGTGGATTTGTCATGCTCCCTGAAGGCCTTGATCTGCAAGCCAGGAGATGGATTCTAATGAGATATGACTGTTTTCATCTTTGAAGTGTAAGATCTTGTTTCACTGTAGTCCATATGTGCCTGATTCCTTCCAGTCAAGATTTTAACATTTAAGGAAATAAAAAGCAAATTCAGTTGATATTACTTCAGCAATTTTTGAAATAACGATGCTTCTGGGAAAGTCAAATGGGCATATTATTGGATGTCTTTTCAGTACAGTGTTTGATCACATGTGGCATAGACAGTTTCTCTGTATCATAGGCCAGGATGCGTGGGTTGTGTGTCAGTAATGCCAATGTCCTTATGGCTGTCGTAAGCATCATCGCAGTGTCCTGAGGGAAGGCTAGCAACAATCCACAGACTAGAATAAGTATGGATTGTACTCACTTTTTACTGGTAAAAACGAGTGCTTCAGCTCCTACGTACTTAGGATTGCAGTCATAAATATTGTCAGAATTGGATTATATGATCCATTGTTTAAAAGTTGAGTCACCTTTTTTTTTTTTTTTTCTTTTTTGTAATAGGATCTGAAACTGGCCAGAGCTTTGGAATAGATCTGCCTAGAATTTTTCCATATAGTGAGCTTCCATAAAGGCCAAAAGTTCTTTTAAACCAAAAAAAAACACAGGATTTTGAGAATAGAATTAAGATGGATTTTTTTTTTTTTTTTTTAATTAAATGACAAGACGATATACAGAAGAAAAATATTTTTCAACAAACATCTTCCTGTGCTCAAAACATTGTTGAAGACAAGTCCTTCATAGTTGCACAGTTGCAGTCATCTCAGGCATTGTGGGTTGTAGCACAGACTGTACAGCCCTCTTTGGTCCCCCTGTCACCTCTGAGGGCTGGTTGTGCCAACCTCTGCTCCACTCAGGAGTCTTTCAGGCTCTGTCTACATGGGCGAGTAGCAGGAGCTGCCAGCTGTGTTTGTAGAGCTGCTGAGGACTCAGTGCCCACACTGTGCACACGTACTGCAGGCTATGTCTGGTGTGGTGCTATAGACTTCACGCTCTTTTGGGGCTAGGGTTATGGTCCTGTAGGGCATCTTCTGCTTTATTTTCATCCAAAAGGGATCCAGCTAATATGCTCAAAGACTGTTCAACAGTGCAAACCGAAGCATGCAAAATGACAGCAATCAAAGGCTTTCTTGTTGAACAAAAATACAGAACCCTTAGCACCTATCATCTACCTTTACGGTAGGATAAATTGATTCACAAATGGGCTCATAACTCCTCTTATGGTGAGTTAGTGGAAGAAAAGTTCTGGGTACGACCTTCTGAAGAAGGATTTTCAAGAATTCTGCTAGTTGCTTTGGAAGTATATCTTGGAGAAATCACTATTCAAGTCCTGTATTTTTTGTGTTTTCTCTGAACAATTTTCATTGGGCATTGCTGGAGACAGGAATTTAAGACAGATGAACTGATGACCATATCTGTTGTAAAGGACATTTGACAGAAGCCCTGCAAAACTTTTGTACCTCAATTACATGGCATAGTGTGACACAATATTGCACCGACATGACTACATGACCAACATGATTAGCCTTCATATTAAAAATGCAGCTAAGCAGTGTAACAGTTATAGACGTAGGAGAGTAAAGGTAATAAATACATCATAAAACATTCTGTTACTTGACTAGGATTAAGATCGAAATGTTCATTAAAATAGTACCAGTAAGAAAAAATTGAGGCTGATTTGAGGTTTAAATGATCCATTTACTCTGCATTTGTGAGAAAGATAGAGTAGCTGTAGAACTTCTTACTTTCCTTTCCTTTTGCTAATATTTTTCTTTCCTGTTAATTTCCATACTGGTCAGAGAGATTTGAATATTTATGTTATTTTACATCTTAATAGAAAATGCATGACACTGCATAATAGTGAAATTCCAATAATGGGACGTGTTACTGTGTCTGTATTCTGTTCATTCTGATGAGAAAGTGATAAAGATCCTTACGTTCCTACATTTTGACTGAATTATTTGAAGACCCTCAAATTTTGATGTAATGAATTTGATGTTTGTGTGTTTAACTCAAATAGATTCATATGTATTGATAGATAAGAGTATATACATAGGTAGACGTACTTGAACTGAAAATCTGAATTGCTCTCCTCCAGTCTGCTTAGAAAAGATTTTCAACCGTGGATGGATTTTCTAAACAAACATCATTTACGTGGTAAATTATTGCTAATTTAAATGTAGTGGTGCTTTTTTTTTGCCTTCTGATCTGCAGAAATGGAAGCTCTCAGGTAGACTTCCATAGTGTTTGAGAATTTTGTTGTTGCTTTTGTTCATCTTTACCCATTAACTTTGCCAGGTGTGGACCATTTTAAAGTGTAAATTGCAAACAAATTTCCAGCTTCTTGTTCTGTCAAAAGCCACCTATCAGCGAGAATTCAATTAATACAAGGAAATCAGTAACTTTTTTTTGTGTAACAGCATTGTTTTTCTCATATATTCAGAGCGAGTGGATGCTTTTAAGTCAGGGTTCAATTTTTTTTTTTTTTTTTCCGTTTTTATGATGCACAGTGCCATGACTGACACCTTCTGTTTGTTCATAACACATTTAACAGATTGTTTTATTTTCTGACTTCCCTTCTCCAATATTCTGCAGAATACAAGCTATTTTGATGCATTGCACACACTATTTTTATTCCAGAAAGAAATCTATTTCATTAATCATAGGGTAGAAAAATTTGAGAAATCTTCCTGCAGTCACTGAATGCAACCTTTGCTATAATTGCTTTCTTATGGCAGTTGTGTATGATTCCAGAAGCAGTTGATTGTTCTTGTGCTAAACTGATCCTGTTGCCAGGAATGGGAAAAAAATCTTAGTTAGTGATGTGATTTTGCCTCAGTGACAAACATGGTCACGTTTATACAGCAATCTTTCTACATATTGCCAAAATCTAATAAAATTCTGATTAACCCCAGAATAGAGAGAATTCTGGAATTCAGAAAGACTCCTGCAGTGCAGATTTTTGACACACCTCTCACTGGCCTTTCTACCAGCCACACGTGAATGATAAGCATATGGATCAATTTTGATGCAATTTATCAAGTTTTGTATGACAGCACAAGGTATGAGGTCAGAAAACTGCTGAACCTCTGGGCCAAAGAGGGCTAAGCGATGCATCGGCCCTGTCAGGGGATAACTCTTCCTTCAGAGACTGGAGTAAACTGACTTGCCTGCCATTCTGGAATAAGCCTTTGTATTGCTTTTTCCTCAAAGTCTGATCCAGAGATCATTCACATCAAGGGGGATCTTCCAGTGGGCTTTGTCTTGGGTCAGGGAACGAGGTCGGGGCAGGCGACCAAAGGTGAAGAAAATCCAGAAGTGGATTTTCAAAGTGGAGTGAAAAAAGGCAGTGGGGCAGGATTCATCTTACCAGATGGAGGCATCCAAAAGTTACTTGTCATTAAGACATCCGTAGGTTTGCTGGCTTGAAAAGGCACCCTTCTGATACTCTGATAGGTCTGCTTACAAAATATAAACTAGGAAACAGATACCTAATAATTTTACCTGAAATAAATTCTCATTTCTCTGAAAAATCAGGATTCTCTGGGCCAAGAGTAATAATTCAAGCTGAACAACATGCTTAGTCAGATTATTCACAGTGAGAACACGGCTCAAAGTTCAGCTGCACCTCTTTTACTTCTGAATAGTTTAATTATCTCCTATTATTCCTTCCAGCTCTTTAACAAAAAGTTAGCAGGAGTTCAGATATGGTTTTCCTATGTGCCAGCAGCTGCTCTTAAGGCAAGGTTACAGAAAGTGTCAAGCTAACATATTCTTGTTGAAATCAATGACTGGCCACGTTGACTTGGTTTTAGTGTGTGTCTTTAGAAATCTGGCCCAGCTTTTAGTCAGCAGAATATGTACTGGAATAGCTTCATTTATTTCCTCCCATTAGTATAAGGAAAAGAGCCTAGGTGTGTCCTTCCTGTGGAAAGCAAGCCCTTCCAACCAAAAAGTACTCTCTATTTCCTGCCATAGAGAAGAAAAACTCTGGCACCTACTGTGTTCAGACAGCTTGGTTACTAACTTGGTCTCAGTTCTTTTTTCTCACATTTTCAAAGGAGATTTTTTTTCACTAGTAACTGGATTCTTAAAGGTATTTACTTTGTGAAAATATGTGTGGTTACGTAGTGGGGTTTTCCCTATTGCTACATTTTTAAGTACTAAAATCTTCCTACTGAGCCCTCAGCCTCATTGATAAACAATGACATCTAAGCTTCTCAATTAAATTTCAAAATATATGTGGACTAGTAAGGTAACTGATACTGCGATATTGTTGGAAATTTACATATAGATAGTGTGCTCGTTCATGGTTTTGAAATACGATCACTTGATTTGAATAGAAATGCTATTTTTAGTGGATTAATCTCTTTGTTAGGGTTCTACATTTGTGTCATTGCAAACAAATTCTTGACAAATCAGTAACTCAGATGGAGGTACCTCTGTCAATATACATATGGTCTGTTTTGGAGATGATCCTCACTTGAGATACAGACTTTGACTTCTCTACCTCCCTTCTGTTTTTTGTTATTGTTTATTTTTATTTATTTATTTATTTTTTTCACTGTGAAAGAACAAAATATTTGTTGCAGTAAGGCTAGAAGAAAAGAAGTAGCTGCAAGCAAAGTCAATCTGCTCTTAAAGTGCTGTGAACTTTAAGTACAGTAGGCTATAATGTAGGTTGAAGCTGTCAGTTGTGTAAATGTATATGGAGCCAGATTCATCTCTAGAACCAGATACATCAGTTAAAGTCACTTTTCTTTTTTTGAAGCAAGTGTTGTTGAATCCTACCTGTACTACCTATTAATAAGGGCCAGCTCTGTGACTAATGGAACTAGGAATTTGATTGTAATGCAGTGTTTGATGTTTGATCCTGCATGTATGCGTACTTCAAAAAAATACAACGAACCTTTTAGTATGGTTATACAGAGATACTTCTTACTGAAGTTGATGTGAACTGTCAGCAAAATGTGAAAGCAAAATAGAGAACATAATAAAATAGCCCACTGTGTATTGTAATAGATGATTTTTAATGAAATAAAGTGCTTATTAGTAAAAACATTTGATGAATATAAAGATAAGTTAATTTCAATTAAATTATTGAGTGTGTTAGCCAGAATTTTTAACGCTTGAAGGAATGCTTGAATGTTAACACTTTTGAAGGTAAATTTTTCTTTATCTGTTGCCTCAGTAGAACGCCTAGATTTCTGGTCTTCAGAAATATCTGGACTGGTACACATCAAAAGAGTCTTTCATTATCCTTTCTGAATCCCTGCACTAATTCCACCAGGACCTTAGGATTAGTTGGTCTAACAAACTCTGTTATGAATAAACTTGACGTTGTTCTTAGCTGCTTATAAGCATATCTGTGTACACCAACAAATCAGCCAAAGCCAAGAATGGCACAGAAGAATTAAAATCCTGTTTCATGTGTTTTCAAGAAAAAAAAAATTATTTTTCCTCTCTTTCTCTCTTCAGTCTGTTTTGAGGCTAGCACTGAGTTTCTTTAGTAATCAGGCTGTTCCCCCAAGTCCATGCTCCTCCTGAGACTGAGAAATACTGAGCAGTTTGTTGATAATGTGAATAGAATCATAGAATCATAGAATGGCTTGGGTTGGAAGGGACCTCAAAGATCATCTAGTTCCAACCCCCCTGTCGTAGACACAAAACAGAACTGATTTTAGATGCTGTTACAACCTCCAGGAACTCAGCAACCATGCTAAAATGAAGTCTGCTGTTGGTTCATCACTGTAAATGAACTAAATTATTAAACATTAATATATAAGTAAAAAAGCCCATTATATGTGTGATTTTAGAATTCAGAAATTCAGAATTTCAGGCCCTTTGTTATGCTGAGCCATTATTTATGCAGGTGCAATGCCCTGGCTAGGTGGATGTAAGACCAGCTCAGCTGGCTCTGTTTAGGATCTCTTGAGTTTAGTTAATAAGTNCTTAGCCAAATGCTTTTTGTAACTCCAGCAGAGCTTCACAGATGAAAGGTTTCAGCACAGATGCGTGTTTTACTTACTGAAGGTGAAAGAAGTTGGGTTCCCTTGTGGCTAGAAGCACATTCAGTACTTTGAAATGTAATTCTCATTCTCTGAGTGCATACTATCAAAAGCATCCCCTTCTCTTTGGGGGATATATTTTACCTCTTGTAGATTGTAGTTCAGGAACGTTGTACCGGGAGGATTTCTAGTTACCAATGTAGGTGCCTGATGTCAGCAGTATCCTACTGTAATCTTCAAAGTCATATGTTTGAATAGAGATTTATGTGTTTGGTCTATTGTATTGATCATTCTTGGACTGTGTTCTGGGTTAATAAGAGTGATGCTATGTCAAGTTTCCAGGAGCAAGAGAAAGTTCAGGCAAGAAGAACTTGGTAAGGGAATGTGTCATTTACAGCAAACAGTCCTGGCCTGTTCTATCCTTGCCCATGCAGGGTATACCCACAGGAAGATTTT
>VXAV01006422.1:66939-121416 GCA_013399715.1 Alectura lathami | reverse complement strand
GGGGGATTCGAGGGCTTTGTGCACTTAGCCAAATGCTTTTTGTAACTCCAGCAGAGCTTCACAGATGAAAGGTTTCAGCACAGATGCGTGTTTTACTTACTGAAGGTGAAAGAAGTTGGGTTCCCTTGTGGCTAGAAGCACATTCAGTACTTTGAAATGTAATTCTCATTCTCTGAGTGCATACTATCAAAAGCATCCCCTTCTCTTTGGGGGATATATTTTACCTCTTGTAGATTGTAGTTCAGGAACGTTGTACCGGGAGGATTTCTAGTTACCAATGTAGGTGCCTGATGTCAGCAGTATCCTACTGTAATCTTCAAAGTCATATGTTTGAATAGAGATTTATGTGTTTGGTCTATTGTATTGATCATTCTTGGACTGTGTTCTGGGTTAATAAGAGTGATGCTATGTCAAGTTTCCAGGAGCAAGAGAAAGTTCAGGCAAGAAGAACTTGGTAAGGGAATGTGTCATTTACAGCAAACAGTCCTGGCCTGTTCTATCCTTGCCCATGCAGGGTATACCCACAGGAAGATTTTCCCCTCTGTGTACAGCTTTTTTAGGTCTGTGGGGGTTAGTAGCTTATGCTCAAACAAACAGTTTCCCCTTGGCCCTTTAGGTACTTCCAGAGGCATTTATGGTTGGTGCTTGAGGCACAAAGCAATGTTGTGTCGGAGAGCCTGGGTGAAGAGCTTCATTTTCTGGAGCTGGATCCTCAGAAGTGTTATCTCTATGCCTTATCTCTATGTCTATGTCTATGTTATCTCTATGTCTCCTCCAGCCCCAGCCTCCCTTAGACTGAAGTGCAATGGGCTGTCTAACACCTGATTGTTGGGAGGGTTTATTACCACTGTATTGTAGATCTCTCCCACGAATCATTGCCTGCTGGCAAAGTATCAAAATTATTTTCCCTGCCAAAAGACTTCCAGCCAATAGATCCTCTGACTCCCGTTCCTAATAGCGATGCCATCTAAGCTGAAAAGCAAAAAAATTCACTTACATGGTATGAGTTTTTTGCAGCGCAGTGAGCAAATAATTTTCAGTTTGGATGTTTAAATTTTTGCGTATTTAAAGATCCAAAAGTTAGTAGGTTGTCCTCATAATAATGCATTTAAAGAAATGTTCAAATACCAAAGTCAATCCATTGAAAGTATGGTTGCTACAGCTCCTTTCACAGATATTGCACTTACTGTAAAAGGCATCATCAATACCTGTCTGTGCTCTCCACACCAGATGTCTTCAGACTACTAGGAAAGTGTGTTCAGCAATACAGGAACAGGCCAGGCACCCAGATTCTATAAGATGTTTTACACTGGACCCAGTGTTAAGCACCTGTTTTGGAAATATCATTTGTAAGCTTGCACTAAGTACTTACTTTCTTTCTGAGTTTGATAGGAGCCCATTGGCATCAAGGATTGGTGTTAGCATTAGACAGCCTACAGGGATACACTGAAACCAGGACTGTGCCCCACCACATAGAATCATAGAATGGCTTGGGTTGGAAGGGACCTCAAAGATCATCTATCCACCTCCCCATACTCTTGATGAGAGTGGGATTTGCAGGGTAAAACTGCTCTGTGGACTTTGGCTATGAGCCCTCAGATAGGATACTAATGTTCTTGTGGGAACAACAGAGATGCTCTTCCTTTCTGTAATAATTTAAATCTCATCCAGGCTGTGGGAGAATGAGATTCAAGGCTTCTTGCAAACGAAAATGCCTTTGGTGCTGGGCCAGATACCACTCTAAGCAAATGCTATCTGCAGATGACCCATGGAGACGGACATCAGAGAGCTGTGAGTGGAAGCTTCCCAGGACAGAGCGAAGAAAGGGACCTGACACTTGTGTAGTCACAGTCTGGGAGGGAGGTGTCCCTTCTGTCTCTGTTCTTGCTTATTTTCTGATTGCTTCCCAGTTATAAGTGCGCAAATAGTGTTGGGATAGAGATTAACACCAAGACTCCTGGACTCTTGGCTCATGGAGTAGTGTTACTTTACCCAGGTTCCCTGGGATTTAAGTCACAGTTTCACTCCCAACATGAAAGCAGTACCTGTACTGAGGAAGAGTGGTATAACTGAGGATGAGATTGATCTGTCCTAACAGTAATTGCTTTGAAGTTAGCTATTTAGTTTGAGAAAGTGGTCTAGGCCTTAGTCAGCAGATAGAGCCATCCAGAAAATTACTCAGGTTGGCCTAAAACAGGAGATGCTGATGAATCACTGAGCAGAAAGATGCCTGTATCAAAAGATACTGCTTGGGCTGTGGAGGGAATGGAGAAGACTTGCTTACCCTGGGTGCTGAGCATGTGGGAAGCTGATGTCGCAGGAGGCAAATTGCACGCTACATTTGCTATAAATCAGAGTTTGCGTTCAGGTGAATCACACCTGGAATTTCTTAATATGATTGATTTTGAAGTGCAAATGGGGTCTCAAAGGAGGAGATGTGCCTACAGCTGTGCAGGATGTTCTGTGAACACAAATGTGTGCCCAGTCTTCCTCTTGTAATAGCGCATGCATGATGATTACACACGAATGGAGGAGTTGCACACCAAAGTAGCCTGAAATATGTGGTAAGCAGTAACCCTTTTTGTGTGTGTAAGGAAGCTGCAGCCAAAGCACAGGTGACTTTCAGAGATCAAGAGAGTCTTCTGCAATGTTAGTCCTTCATGTAAATCCAGAATATACATTTGAAGTAAAGAAAGCCATTATGGACATGTTTTTTTTCATATTTCTCTTCTGCAAAAAGGTAGCAGGATTTTAGGAGGTGGAATGTGCTGTACCCACAGGGGAAAATCTTCTTGTGGATGTGTCCTGTACAGGCAAGGACAGAGCAAGTTGAGCAGGCATATTGTGTATGTGCCTTGCTCCATGGCAAATTGCTAGTTTTATTATTTTTTTTTTTTCTCCTGCTATTTTTTAACAGTTCTGAACCTGTCACTATTCATGGAACTTTGTGTATGAAACTGTCAAAAAAAGATTAAGATTAGTGGCATTCCAGTGAGTCCTTTAATGCTCAGGGCACAGATGACAAATCTGAAAGATTGTGCCAACAGCAGAAATAATGTGCAAGAAAACAAAGTGAAAATTACAGCACTGTGTAGTTTAGTTCTATGCAAATCAGGGAGCATTTAATGACAGAGTTTTAATATTTTTAAAGAAAGAAAGCACAGCATTTACTAAGAATATTAAACTGCCTGATCCTGGTGGCGACAGAAATCCTTTTAATCCACACGTGGCACCAGCAGCAGTCATGTAGGTTTCTCTACTCTCTGCTCACGATGTGTCACTGCCAGCCTGAGGGCTTCTCCACGAGACACAATGGGGTGACATGAGCCTGGGTCCTCCAGCATGCCTGGGTGTTGGAGAACTGAGTGGCTCTGTACACGGCCTCGCTTTTAGGTTCCTACTGCCATGCAGGAATCCACTGCTTTGCCCACCGAGGTGGGGGTGCCTCGCAAGGGATCACAGTCAGGCTTGGAGGGGAAAGTTACCTCTAAACACTGAGGAGCAACCGGGAATAAGCTTCTGTCTTAAATCCTCATCCGTGCCTGGACTCAGAGTCATCTGACTTGTGTCTGCAGCAAGGTGCTTCCCTCCAGGTGGGCTGGGCTGAGGTGTTTGCTCCAGAAGGTCTCCTGAGATGTCAAGCATCAGTCATTGCCTGTAAAACACAACCAGAGAAAGCAGCAAAGTCTTCCTTACGTATACCCTTTGTTGTGTAATTCTGAGTGTGCAGAGTACTTCAAGTGGGATGCAAATCCTTCCCTTCTCCTTCTGAAAGGATTTGAACCTCCTAGATGAGTGTCCCAACCAGCACGGCACTGACGCTGTGGGCACACATGAAAGAGAAGAGGAGGAAGAGGGGCAGAAGGAAAGTGTCCACTGTTTATATCTGTTTTAAGGTTGCCTGAAAATGAATGGGTTTGTCATTATCATTGAGGTGTTTCTGTGGACAGGGGGCCTGGGGTTGAGAAAAAGCTGCTGCCCACCTGCTGGATGTCCAGCCAGTGAGGAATGTCACTTTTGCAAGGGAGGCAGAGTTCCTTCAAACCGCATACTGCCTTTGCAGATTTAGCTTCCTCTGCCCACTGAAAACTGGTAAACACATCCACTGATTCACAGCTAGAGATTTCCAGAATTAAACCTATCCTTTGACAATCCTCCCATTTTTCTGGCACCCCTTACTTGTAGGGATGCATGCTGTTTAAGTTTCTCCCATATCCTTTTCCCTCTTTTTTCAGAGCGTTTTTGCTGAGGATGTTAGCTGTATTGTTCTTCCATTCATGTTGCTGTCTTTGATTTCTGTTTATCCCCGGTGCCACGCGGTGTCACATAATCAGAATGCAACAGAATCACTGAATACATTCTTACTTTTAAGCAGTGAATACATCAAGCCATTCGGACAGGATGCGGGTGTGCTGTCTTTTGCAGCACCTGTATTCCAATCTCATGTCTGGGTAGCTAATCCCATAGGTAAATTTCAGCTACTGCCAGAGGCATGGAAATAGCCAGAGATCGTTTAATTTTTCTCGAGCACCAGCATCCTTTGAAGAAAATAATTTTGTAAGACTAACAGTGAACAAACAGAGTAGGTGCTGCTAACTAGTGCCGAAGAGACAACACTGTGACGTGATCACACATTCAGCAGAACAGATTTTGTGAGTTGGCTGCAGGGCACCTTTGCTGGAGAGATGGAGTGCAAAAGGAAAAAAGATCTGATTAAAAATATAGATGAAAATCGCTTCTGTGTAGCAGTTTAATGGAACGTCTGAACACCACTTCATGTCTGATCTTCAGGAGAACTTGAGCATTAGGCTTGCAATGTGTTTGCTAGGTTAGAATACCTACCAGGTGCTAGTAACGTGAAAATGCCAAGTCTGGTTCTGCTGATGTCCCTCACTGTCTGACTGTGTCTGTACACACATACGGTTCAATCATCTGGCTGATCGACTTATGGTGCTATGGGTTTTGTACCCGATGTTGATTAAATTTGGAATCTTACTTCCTTCTCCAGCCCATGTTGTTTTCCCACGTTGAGGATGGTTTGGCAGGCAGGGTCTGACAGGGCTCTCCTATTTCAAATGTCCTTGCAGAAATGCAGGCATGGTTGGATTTAAGAAGGAGCTGTTACAAATGCTTGATTTAACTGCTGTTTCTTTGTATATGGCCCCGTGAGTCAGGATGTACATTCAGGGATTTTTGTTGTTGTTTGTTTGTTTGCCTTATTGAATTTTGTTCCTATATATTTGTCCACTTTCTCTCTTACATCAGCTATAATCTCTGTAGGGAAGGGACTAGTGTTTTTGTTTGTTTGTTTTAGGCTTGAGATTTTTAACTGGGACTGTAGTTCTGGAACTCTCAAAATAATAAGAGTAGTTAATAAAGCTTTATTGTTTTGTAATGTTGAGTGATTCCATCAGATCTCAGTGTGAAATGTTGCTTCAAAGGGAAGAGGCTGGGTTTGAACACAGAAAATTGTCAACTTGTGAAATAATTTGATTCCTAAATAGAACATTTCTGTTTAAAAATACTTATATCCTTTGTAGTAGTTTTTGATCTTATGTTGAAGATTTTAAATTGGCTTTTGGGCCTGTGTTCTGCATATTTTAGAGCTGAATTAATTGTGAGCTTTATGGGGTTCTTTTCTTGAAAGACTGTTCTGTTCTGTTTTCTGTTTAGATAAATGTCATATGAAGCTTCTGTGAAATGAAAGCTTATAGTTAATAAAATATATTTACTGATGTGTAAGCTGTGACTGAACTGAGCTTCTCCAGGTACTGCTGTTATATACCATGCACCTCCCACAAATATACAAGACCAAAGTCAGTGAACAATTTTCTTTTTTCTTTTTTTTTTTTTTTGTATAAAATGATGGTATGCAGGACTCCAGGACTCCTTCACTTTCTGAAGCTGCTGTGCCCATAGAAGTGGGAGATCATGGTGAGAAAATTTGCCCAAAGAGCTGGTGTTTGCCTTTACAGCCAGCTGCTCCTCCCAGGTCAACGCGTCAGGATATCTCTGAACGGGTGCATGAGGGCTGTAGTCCAGCCCATGGGGATTTTACAGCAGAAGGAAGTAGAGAAGGAAGGGGATGAAAGGTGGGAGGAAAAGTGCAAGTGTCCTTATGTGATAGGAAGGGTGAAAGAAGAAACTCCCTTCTCTCCCCTGCACGCCAGGCCTATCACGTGCTGTGACCCATTTTCCCTTCTGGCAGCTCCTACACAAGGTCTGATTTGGAACAAGCACTTAGCTTATAGCTTTGCTTATCACTTCTGTCTTGGGCCACATGAAGATCTTGCCGGCCATGCTGAGAGTCCTCTGCTGAAGGACACTGGCAAGATGTAACTGTAGTTTCAAATAAGAGTTGCAGGTGCGCTGGAGGTGCAGTTGCATTAGCTCTGATGACACAAAATCATTAAGGTTGGAAAGACCTCAGATATCATCTAGTCCAACCATAAGCAAAACAACTTGAGATGTATTTGGGCTCTGGCAATACTTTTCTTATATTTATGTTTTGTTCCTTTTCTTAGGATTTGGAGCAGTGTTAGGAAAATGCATTTTAATACCAGGCTGTAGAAGGTGAGGACAGAGCTTACTGTCTCTCTGAAAACAGCATTTAAAGCACAAGAAGCCAAATTCTGTGCTGAGCTCTTTTTCTGGAGTATCTTACCTTCTGTAAGAGACAGGGATGCCAATTCCTGGAGAAAGGGAAAAGACAAAGCAATATGAGTGGAATTGAAAATGCTGCTACAATGCAGCCTAGGATAAGCACAGTATATTAAATTCTGGACAGCTGGAGACAGTGATCTCTCTTATCAAGAGCAGGGTGTTCCAGGGTCCCTTTGTATTAGAAACTATGACCATCTTATGTAGTTACACCTTTTTTCATTCCTCATAACTCCTTCAGACTTGATGCACCTCAATATTTTTGCATCATCCAAATAGATTCTCAGCAATTTTTCTCCTCATTACTAATAACTTAAATACTGCCTCTCTGCAGTGTCTTTTAATTTCTCTACCTTTGTATTTTTTAAAAAGTTTCAAATCCCAGGACAAATAGTTGACATTTAACCCATGCCTTATCAGTTTCCTTAATAGCCTTAAAAAGGCCTTAATAAAAACCCAAGTCAATTATACCTTACCAGCCCATTTTACATATTAGTCTGCTGACTAAAATTCTTATATGTCAGTAGAAATGTATTTTTGGGACAAAAAACTTTTTGTCTCTATCATGCTCCCTCTAAATCACACAAATAGTGGGAGCCAGACTTTCAGCATCTCTGAACTGATTTCCTTGGAGCTGTGCTAAGCTACATCTGTTAACAATTTGACCAAAACTATGCAAATGTAAGTACCTCATCAAGCAATCCCTTCTCAAACAATTAGTTCCTAATTGTATAAGTAGTCTCACTGAGGTTAGTAGTGACAAAGGATCACTGATTTTAGCAGCTAGAGGCTTCTATGTGGAGGTTAATTGCACACACAAAGGTACCCTCCTGAGCTCACATCTGCAGAAGTGTTTCATTAGTTACTCATAAATGGGTCTGGAAAAGCTCATCATCTTTTTTTTTTTTTTTTTTTTTTTTTTTTAAAGGCTAGGATAAGATTGCCATTATGATTCATAGATCTCAACATAGTGCTGATAGAAAATACCAACATAGAAGAAATGAGAGGAAAATACTGCTGACAAATATTGGGGGATTGTGAGTAGAAAACATTTGACAATTTGACAGCTTCATCATGAAAGCAATATCCAATTTTGATAACCTCAGAAAGAAAGAAGTAGTATTACAGAGAGAGAACTCAGTGTTCTCTTTTTGTAAGTGAGCACTGAAGTGTTGATGTTAATTTTGGCCAAGGTATTTAGTGTGGTTTTAAAAGGATGGTTTAGTGCTTTCGTTCCCTACTACTGGCTTGCTGTACAAATGGCAGCTCAAGTACTTTCCCAATTGCAGAGGGCAGATTCTCTGTAATGTCTCAGGCAGGAAAAATCACAGCATGTGGTGGTATAAATATGTCATCGAACATTTGCTCTGTGTTCAGAGACTATAAATCCAGAGCAGAAATATGTATCTTCCTTTCACATTTAAGATTGTGCCTAAATAGAATAGTTTAGCCTTCTAATTTAAGTATAGTTTGTTTTTGGAACGTTAGTGTAGAACAAGTATTTTATGGAAGAGTAAAAGTTCTGTCTTGAATTTTTAATTTGTGCTTTTCTCTTTTTTTGGATGTTCTGGGACGGAATGTTTTACACACTTAGATATAGGGTGCTGTAGAAACCCCATGGAGGTGCTCAAGGCCAGGCTGGGTAGGCCCTGGGCAGCCTGACCCAGTGGGTGGCAACAAGCTCACGGCAGGGGGTTGGGGCTGGGTGGGCTTTAAGGGCCACTCCAACCCAAACCATTCTATCATAACAGCTTGTGTAGGTAAATAAGGTCCCTGTTTCAATCAATCAGCATTCAAAAAAAAAAAAAAAAATCTAGTTAAGCATGAGACAAAGATATCAGCAGCTGATCAAATGCTTATGTACTGGGAAAGCTCACATGAATATGAATACTTTTCTACAAACATTAAATATGTAAAATGAAGAGATGTGGAATAGAAAAGTGGTCTTAAGTGAAGCTACTGGTATCTGAAACAGTAGAAGGAAATTGCAGGGAGCCCAGCGAAAGCAGATCAAAAGTTAAACCGTTACTTTCATTGATGACCGCTGTGGAAGATGCCTTACCGTAAGACCTTCCTTTTTCAGAGATGAATCTGAGAAACTGTCTCAGTATGAAATGTCACCAGAAGAGGTTAGGAGGAATAGTATCACAATAGCAATGCCAGACAGCATAAAGCCAGTACCTTCCTTTGGAACTCAGGGTTGAATTTGCTGAAAAATAAATTATGGCTTCTGACCTGTTATTTAAAATGCTGTTTTTTCTTTTTCTTTTNGTTTTTTTCTTTTTTTTTTTTTTTTTTTTTTTTTTTTTTTTCCCTTTCAGATGGATGGGAAGTGGCACCAGTTTATAACAAGGGGCTGCAGAGGAAATTCATGGAACTACAGAACAGTATGTCTGTTTTTTTTTTTTTTTTTTTTTTTTCCCTTTCAGATGGATGGGAAGGGGCCCCAGTTTATAACAAGGGGCTGCAGAGGAAATTCATGGAACTACAGAACAGTATGTCTGTTTTTTTTTTTTTTTTTTTTTTCCCTTTCAGATGGATGGGAAGGGGCCCCAGTTTATAACAAGGGGCTGCAGAGGAAATTCATGGAACTACAGTACAGTATGTCTTTTTTTTTTTTTTTTTTTTTTTTCCTACTGGAAAATTCAGTTGAAGCTGCAACAAATGATAGAGTCAGTAGAGACGTGAAATACAACATAAGGGGGAAGAGTGAAAGCAGATTCTGTAGACTGAAGTCATTCCTCACAAGTTTTTTTTATGGAATATGTAGGTAAGGGTGATGAAGTTAATAACAAATTTACAAAAAAAACACAAACCCTTTCAACAGTGTCTTTTACCAAAGGCTCTTGGTGGGATTAAGCTGTCATGGATTAATAATTGCTTAAATCAAGGAGGGCACAAGGTGCAAATGGAGTAAATGCTCTCAATTTTCACAATAGAGATAAAAGTCCATAGTCCCAGCTCCATGCTTCTTATCATATTCATAAATGAGCTGAGAAAAGGGGTGGGTGATGTGGTGACAAGTGCTGCTTGATCAGACAAAATATTTTGGAATAGTCAAAACTCAAATCAATTGCAAAGGTCATCAGAAAGGTGCTCTTCATTCCTTGAAGGACGTTGCTTTGTTCCTTCATTCCATGTTGGTTGCTTGATAGTAATTGACTGTAAAATAAAAATATCTGATGAAATCTGGTGCTCATAAAATTTAAGTAATATGCATGGGAAACCCATTCCCAACTATATGATGTACAAAATTATCATTTTCCTATTAGGTATAACAGTTTGAAGTTATTATACATAATTTTCTGAAAGAATCATTATAACAATCAATGAGAATTGAAGGCAAATTGAATGCTAGAAGTCAAAAGGAATGGATGATAAAATATCATTTTGTCACTGTGTGTGTATGCAGAATGTTGAATAGAGAGTTCATTTCTGATTCCTTCATCTCAAAAAGATATTGTAGGGCTTGAAAATGTACAGAGATGGACAGTAAGCTTAACCAGAATCTGAAATAGTTTCTGTATGTGGAGAGATGAGATGAGGCATGTCCTTTAGCCTGGGAAAGAGACTACTGAGATGCATGTGGAGAAGGCTGGCTGGGGATGATTGTTCCCTGCATCTCATAGCTCGTGCAGAAGGGGCAGTGTAATGGCTTAGAACAACCAAGAGGAAATACAGCTTAGGAACTCATTGCCATGTGATGTGCCAGACATAAAAGTAGAAATGTGTTAACTGGATTGGATGGATTTGGAGAAGGAAGGCTGTCGAGAACAAACTGGCACCACAGCAGTCTCAGCACCTGCTTGCTGGGAAGATCATTTGTGGTCAGCGGGGCACTCTATGGGCAATGATCCCTGGTAGCAACATGTGCCAATAGCCCAAGCCAGAGAATGGCTACAGGAACAAACGGAGCTTTAGCCTGACCAAACGACCATGTCCATTCTGTTGGTTATGTGGCTTTAATCCTGTTCTTTGCCATTGACTGAGTGACCAAACTCAGGTGGCCTCTTAGACCCAGCTCCTCTGCCAGAGGCATTGTGGCTCTGGGGATCTGTCAGCCAACTCTGCTCTCAGGACTCACCAGAGCTTCTGTCGCTGTTTGGGCTTTCTTCTTTTTTGCCCCCAGTCTTGATTTTCTTAAGTTGTGTTTTGCATCCTTTCTTTTCTGAAGTACCAGGTGCTGCTTCAGGAGGCATACGTGTACAATTCCAGCACGTCTGTATTTTGGTCTCGCAGTAAAGAGGCAGTTTAGATTTAAAAACCTCAAGACTTCTGGTGTAATTACCCAGCACGCATGAAGCAGAATGAGTTTTGCTGACAGGATATTCCTGTGCTGACTTGGCGTGGAGGAGGGAGAGGTGTCCGCTAAAGAGGCAGCTGTTTCGTTACAGTCCAAAGCAGGCTGGATAGGAGTGCGCTGTAAAGAACTGCAGGCTGAGTCCTAGCAGACAGGTGGGAGCTTCTTATTCATATGCATTAATGACTCGTGTTTATCAGAGAGTGACAATGCACTGGAGAAACAAATGGCATTTCCAGTATTCATATGTAAATTATATGCTAAGAATAAATGATCAAAGGCTCTTGAAATAAGGCCTTAAGCACTAATTGCATCCTTGCCCTTCAATAAACTGTGCACCATAGGTAGCTCTTTTCCCTAAATGAACATATAAAGCTTTCATTTTTGCCTGCTTCCTCATGCTTAATTATTTCAGATACATTTTCCCTAGGTATGTTTATTGCTCCTCATGGAGTTGCCACCCTGAACATACAGCACTGGAGACAGAGGGGCAGAACAGAGTGCTAAAAAGGCTTTTTGATGGCACTGTATTTTGGTGTAGAGGCTGATGGGACCATTGCTTTGTGTGATCAGCCTTTGGGTGCTGATTCCCTATAACTGTTTGTAGATTATTGGTAGCATTGAGCAGCAGATACAGCACAGATGTGGGTTTCTGTGTGAGAAATCATGCCAAGTAACCTCCTTTTGTAAACACATCTGAATGCGTTCCCTATCTTGGAAACTTTTTTTTTTTTTTTTTCCCTGGTATTTTTTTTCCGGAATTCTGTTCCAGAACTTCAGTCTTCAGATGTCTGAAAATCTGACTTCTTTATAACCATTTTCTTTGTACGCCAACACTGTCTGTGAGAGTGTTCTTCTCTTGTGTTTTCTCCCTGATGTGTTTGTAGCACAAATGCACACTGTCTCAGCATTCTTGCTGTTTTTTTAGGCTGAGAAGGCCAGTTTGTAGTAGCGTCCCTTATAAGACAAGGGCCCCCATTTCACCAGTCATCTACCCAGTATCTACACATGCCAGTCTGAGTTCCTCTTTCTTTAACACAAGCTATCAAGAACTGTAGGTGCTGTTTGAGCTGAGGCCTTCCTTACAGATCTTAACCCAACAGAGCCGCTCCTCTGCTGTCTGTGTAGAAGTAGAATGACCAGGCTTAGGGAGACTTGTACAAAATGTTGTCCCAGATCCACCATCTCTGAGTGGAAAGATCCCAGAAGAATAAGAAACGCTAACTCAATATTCAGAACTCCCCTCTGCAGTGAGGGTGATTTACATTTAAATCCCTTTGGAGCTGTTTTTATCTAAGTTTTTAGCTGGTACTCTGCTTTGTCTAGCACTGGAAGAAGTGTTAGCTTTATAGAGAGGATTCCTACCTGCATGACACCTGAAGTGCTATGACAGCCTTACTTTCTGAAAATGCGAGGTACTGGAGGTACTGTTTGTTCCCACTTGCAGCTGGCACAGTGGTGCTGTGCAATATAGCTGTGCAGACAGACGCATTGAACATGCTTGGCTTAAGAGAGTTTCTCTTTTAAAGGTGTCTAAAGCTTAGTCAAGAAGCTCATCTCTGCTCAGTACATTCATCTACTTCCTTAATTTTTTTAGAATGTTCTTTAGATCAAGACTCAGAAATAATTTCCTTTGCTTTCAAGTTCTCCTTCTGAGTGGAGCAGTGAGGTTCTGGAGAGGGCTGGGGAGGGTATTTTGTTCATCAAGGAGTGGAAGAAAGACTTTAGGTGATCTCTTTGCTTCTGATGAAATTCATTCCTTTATCTGGAAGCTCTTAAATCATTCCTAGCAGAGGTGATATTATAAAAAAAAATCTGAAGAACAAAAGTTCTTGCCCTTGTAATACACTGCATTGCACCAAATGATGGTTTTATTTCAGATTTTTTTTTTTTTTTTTCCTTTAGGAGGCTGCAAGAGTTGTAAGATGCATAGAAACTCTAGTTTCCTTAGATTTCATTAATCATTTTTTGCAAGTCATTAGTTTTTTTTTTTTTTTTTTTCCTCTCAAATAAACAAGTCCTTGTGAAATAGGCTACACAATGGGTAGCCAGAGCAGAGTCTGGTAACCCCTAGGACACGTCAGGCTCATCCCTGTCCCAGTTGAAGGGATTTTGGAGAGCCNTTTTTTTTTTTTTTTTTCCTTTAGGAGGCTGCAAGAGTTGTAAGATGCATAGAAACTCTAGTTTCCTTAGATTTCATTAATCATTTTTTGCAAGTCNGTCATGCCATTCACCACCTCTGTGGCAATGTGCACCCAGGCAGCACTTCACTGCTGTTCCCTCGTACTTGGTTGCAGCAGAGCATGGCACATGTGTATTTGCACGTTAGTGTTTCAATGGGGATAAAATAAATCCTTTTCCTATGGGTTCCTGCTTTGGCAGGCAGATGCACTCTGGGGACATCATAGATTTTACTGTGAGACAGCAGATGGAATTTTGTGGTAGTTTGTGTGACACACGATTGCTTCATTCACTTCAAGTTCCTCTCCAACTGAAGAAAAATTGTCGTTGGTTCCTCCTTTTGAGTGACCAGCAGGTGACTCAAAACACCACCTCCTAGTGGTGTAAAGAGCTGGAAGCTGGTGCACCCTTAGTGGAATTTGTTCTCAGATCAGGATTATTATTATTATTATTATTATTATTTTTGTCAGTAAAAGATATACCTAAGCAGTGCTGAAGCTAAATTATGGGCTTAAGGATTTATGGAAAGCCTGCTAGTTACAAGGACACTAACATCTGTCCCTTTCTGTAAATTATTAAATAAAGAAAACCCAAACTCTTACTGTCCAAAAGACAGCAAATATCAGATAGAGGTGGTGATTCTCCACTGTGGTTCTATTCAATGACAGTTAATTCAATCTGAATAGAGTTACAACCTCAATGCAAGTATAAGGTAATTTTGAAGTAATTTCTGTTGGCCATAGTGATTTTCAGGCCATATTTTGGAATATCACTTGGCTTCTGTTGTTCTGGAGGCTTGTCAAGTCTATTTTAATGCTTGTTTAAATTCTGCTCAGGAGCTTTTCTGCTAAATCATAACAAAGTATTTTGTCTTCTATTATGCAAATATTCTGCATGTGCATGAGCACTTGGATTTGGTCTGCAGCTCTGCTGTGCAGTGTCAGTGGCAAGTATTTTGCTGGGCAGCTTCTCGTTTCTGTGCCACCTGAGACTGACCTGGGCATTTGTTTGCCTTACGGCTTGGGAAGTCCAAGGTGCCAGCTTGGATTTGTCTCAAGGAGATGAGATGCTCTTTAGAGAAAATCTACAGCTCAGCCAGGAGATTCAGGCACAAACACACAGCTAGTCCATGAAGCAAAAGAGACAACCAGAATAAAGACAAATGGAGGGAGGTGAGCTTCGACCTTTCTCTGTGCAGCTTTGCAAGCTTCTCCCCAAACAAACTTTCACTCCCAAACACCTGATTTTTCCAGATTTTATGTATTTTTCAATCATTAACTTGATGCAGCTGTTCCAGTTTTTATTTGTCTTTGATGAGTTTAATTTTTTATTTATCTTTGGTGAGTATATTGCAACATGATTTCTGACATGCACTTTTGGTAGTGTTTTACCAGACTGCTTCAAAGGGCTTGAAACAGGAGCTGACAACGTCTCAGCCACAGCAGCCACTACAGTCCTCTTAGCAGCTGTTCAATCTATGTGACAAGTGAGAGCTTCTAATAAAAAAAAAGTCATTTTACTGTGTGCATCTGATTTGTTAGCTTGATTTACAGAAGGTGATAAGTAATCCTGACCAGATTGGTTCTGAGACAAAATGAGTAAGGTATCTGGAGGCCTTCCAGCAGCAAAGACTTTAGTATAATGTTCTAATTTATAGTATAGTGTTCTGCTTAGCATAACTCAGCTTTACAAACTGGCTATGTCTGACCTTGATATTCTCTCATATTGGCTGTGATAGCAGTAGCTTTTGAGAATGCTCCTTGTTACCTGATAAAAGAAATGTTATTTGGGAATGCAATGCAGAGGTCTCTCCTCTGGGAGGTAGCTTCATGCTATCTGGACATGGTCAAATGGGTTCACTGATATAAACGGGGCTGGAATCCAGCTGCACACTGTCAGGTGAACTTACAGAAGGATTGCTGTTCTGCACATGTGATGGGCAGATTGTTTGTTATTGCTTATCTTTAATTTTTCCATTAACTTGGAACACTAACATTAATTAGTTAAAATAACACTAATATTAATTTCAATTTCCAGTAACTGGCGTTACTGGTTGAAATACCCAAGCCAGGTAATCAGGCCCCTCTCTGTGCCCCAGCAGAGCAGCCTGGGTGAAGTCACAGGGGCAAAGCTCTAACTGATTTCAAAGGGGACTGGCTGTCATCCAGTGCAATAAACAACCCCTGTCCCAACAGCCCCAAAGCATATTCAGCTTAGCTTCTCATGCTTTACCTGCCGCTTTATTGTCAAATATCTTTCATGCTGTAAGTAATTCCAAAATGTATATAGAAGTAGTAAAACAAGCAGTCGTTCTTCACCTTTTAAAATTCACTTAGAATGGTGACTCATCTGTTTTTATCTTGTGTGGCTTCCAGGGGAAAAAAGTGTTAAAAGTTTTGTGTTTGAGCATTTTTCTTAAAGGCAGTTTTTCTGGCAGATACAGTCTCTTGTTTGATCCTGCTAATATTTAATTTCAGCAGGAGAATTAATTCATGTTCCTTAAAAAAGCAAATGTTCTTCCTATCAGATACTAAAACTGTACTTGAGGGAATTTGGCTTGTTTACTTTTGATTTTTAAGATTTTTAACTATTACAGTGTCAGTGATATGTGAGCCATTTTGTGTTTGGGAGCTCGGCTAGGGAGCTCCAGGTAGTTTTTCTGGGAACTGAGAGGGTATGTGGGGAGGGACGTGTGGGTGTATACATATATGCATATATACTTCCGGAAGTTGCCTTGTGTTTTCTGTAAAGTTATGGTCTGTAAATGACACGTGGCTGTGCAATGTGATTTCCCAGCTCCTTGTTTTTCAGGATTGCATGTTGGTGAATTGCAGCTGGGGGGATGGCCTGGGGAGGTCAGTGCTGCTAGTCCTGGCAAGCAGAGGATTGAGAAGTTGCAAGTCCTGCAGCACCTCACAGAGCCTCAGTCCTGGTCAAAGCCTTTGAAGTACTTTGAGGTGGAAAACAGTGTGTTGCTAAGCTCTGTAAAAACCCTTTCTGGATACATGTATGATCCACAGAATCATATGCCACAGTTCTTTCTTGATTATAGCTCAAGAAGAAAAATTAATTTAGTTAAACCTTCAAATCCCTGTTGAAGAGTTGACTTTAAGGTTAAGGTAGTAAATTTTAGTTAGAAATGTATGGAACAGCTATCACTGTTTAATTATAATTTTTTAATTTAAATAGAGTTATCATTTTATCTGAAGTCCGTAGTCTAAATCAATTTGGTCTTCACTGTTGGACAACACAGGAACTAATTTCTGCAGCTTTAGGGCTTAGATTCTCAAAAGTATCTGTGCAGCTAAGTCCAGTTCAAGGTGGGTCACTGAGGACACGGATACAAGTGCCATCTTCATGCTTCTCTGTGGGCAAAACCAGGAGATTCACTCGGGCTCATGTCTAGCCTTTGATATCTTCTCATGTCTGCTCAGGCTGCTGAAGGAAAAAATTATGGATGCCTTTTAATCTCCACAACAATCACACAGAGAGAGTGGGGGCCTTTTCTTACGCCTCTTACATGAGAGGAGAATCTGAATTCAATATTTCTGTCTGAGTGGAGATGGGGCTCCTACATTTGGACGAGTTACTCATCTCCTGCTGCAAAGTACCAATGAGACTAGTCTGGATTTATGCCTCAAAATTTAAACCTCTGAAGACTTAATGTGACATACAATTTGGCTCTAGTTTTGGCCCATCTCTAACTAGAGTAGTCCTCTGATTTAAATCTTACTCAAGTGCCCAGCTAGACGAGATTGAGTTTAATTAATTAACGAGATAATGAAAATTTATGAAGACAAATTAACTTCATACAGGCCAGCAGAGAGATGCTACCACAAGTTTGATTTGAGTCAGTTACCAGTGCTCGACAGCTTTCTCCTTTGCTTTGAGACAAGTGCAACCAGTATGCACGGTTATACACAGTGCAGGAGCCAGGGAGAAACTAGTAACCTGTGATTCCGTTGGTCACTCTCAGCTATGTGGTTCAGACCATTTCTGGTGTGGGCATGGTGGAGTTTTGCTTTCAGGCTGTTGGAAAGCTAATGATTGCTGTCCTTGCCAGGGAACATGGTTTCTCATGGCAGTGACTTCTCTGTTAGATGTAGATCTCAGCATGCTTTACCTCTGTTCCAGCTCTCGGATGTGGAAGAAGAATTCTCCTTAGAACCATGGAATCACAGAACGGTTTGGGTTGGAAGGGACATGAAAGATCACCTAGTTCTAACCCCCTGCCATGGTCAGGGACATGTTCCTCCAGACTAGGTTGCCCAGAGACCCATCCAACCTGGTCTTGAATGCCTCCAGGGATGGGGCATCCACAACATCTCTGGGAAACCTGTTCCAGTGCTTCACCATCCTCTGAGTAAAGAATTTCCTCCAAACATCTAATCTAAATCTCCCCTCTTCTAGTTTAAAACCTTTGTCCTGCTGCTGATAAAGAGTCCCTCCCCATCTCTCCTTTAGGTACTGGAAGGTCACGGTGAGGCCTCCCTGGAGCCTTCCCTTTAACACATTCTTGCTATTTCCCAGCCGTCTGCTTCCCAGTATCCTCCCATGGCACATGCATGGTGTAGCAGTCAAGCATCTCTCATACTCTCTGCCTCCACAGGCACACTTCTGCTCTGCAATTTTTAGGAAAGCTCATGATTTTCCTCCCTCACCCTCTTTTCATTCCCCATCCCACAAATAAATCAAAGGCAGCGTGAGTTGGAAGATGTCGGGTAGAAACAACAGGAAAACAAGACTTAGAAGAACATTCTGCATTGATCTGCCTGGTTCTTGACAAGTTGCCCACTGTACTGCCCATACTGGCCCCAAACCTTTGGACACGAGCTGTTTTCATTCAGACTTGTCAGAAATGTAACAATATCAAGAATAATAAACGCCTACAAGTTTTGTGAAAATAATTGGTCAAGAGGAGGGAGCAGAAGGTTCATGACCCTCTAGAGCAGAAGCTGGTGTGATGTTGCTCACATGCCACAGAATCCAGAAGGGGGAACTCTGGAGATACAGAGGTGTAGGAAACCAAGTTGCATAATCTCTGCCACTCATGACCCGGTTCATTTAGTTTCTCTTGCCTCAGAGAAAAGAGAGAAACAGTGAACTGTTCCTTACTCCTAGGGTGTCATTGTATTTGAATCATTTCTTTTTGATTGTATTGCAGTCAGTTACAATTTAGGTTTTGCTGATGCTGCTTATTGCTTAGGCGATGTCTGACTATGACCTCTGCAATGTGGGCTCTGTCACCTGAATTTTTTTTGCTATTTTTATGTCTGTTCGTGCACCAGGGATACACATGGCATTGTTCCCAGTGGCAAATAGCTACTCATGGATTAGGTAATATCAGATGCCTTGTAAGATTGAGATAACCAGCCATAAAAGGGCTGAGGTTCTCAGCTGCAGCCACAATGAAACTTTTGGAATTTATTGGCAGAACTGAAAGTCATAATCTTGACAGGAAGGTAGCAGTTAGGCAGACCCAGATGGAGTAATGATACCATTCTTTTTTTTTCTTCTCTCTCAGCTATGAAATAAACCTCTAACATTGCATCTTCTTCAGGACATCATCTGAAGATAAAAATAAGTGATTTTGTTCACTTAAATTCAATTTTCACTGACAGCTGTATCAAAAGATATAAAGTAGATATTTTCTGGAAAACCCAGATAAAAATCTAGTGTCTGTCAGTGTCCTTCCAAGTGGCAGAATATTTTAAACGCATTTTATTCCCTTAAGATTAAGTGACGTAAGCGATGAATTTATGTGCTTCCTTTAATAAATGCCCTAACTTGTTCTTTGAGAAAAGTTGACAATAAAACTGTACTCTCTCAGAAGTACAGAGGCACATCTCTCTGATTATTTCTAGACAAACTTTCTGCCTGTATAATCTCAGATTTAGTAGAACCAGTAACATTTAGTATCTACAATTTTCATAAAGTTTTATGGATTTGAAAAACTACAAGAACTACTTTCTGATTCCTAAAGACATTCATGGTAAGTTTGCAAAGCCTTGCACATGGAAGTGGTTCAGTCAGAGTGGCATGGTGATCCCTCTTGCAGGGGAATTTATTGATGAGCTGGGTGTCCCATTCTCCTGCACTCAGATGTTTGACCTCTCTCACATGCTGGCAGTATTTTTGAAGCCAAGATTCTGTAGCAAACTTGAAGAGATCAAAATAGAGATAAGAAACAGACAGTGTGCTAGTGGAAGAAAAGCTAAATAACATGGTTAATGCTGATAAGAAAAATTACATAGACTGGGGTTACTATCTTTTGAGATTCTATTCATTTTGCTGTAATCTTGTGTTGGGGAAGAAAGATGAAGAATGTCAAAGTATCTCATTGACCACTGTATCCAAAGCCTATGCCCATTGAACCAAATTACTACAAGTATTCAAAACTCTCAGGAAAAAAAAAAACAAACCAATCCATAAATCATAGGGAAGCATGTGGGAAAATTTTCAAATTTAAAACTGTTAAAAAATATTTGTGATTAAAATCTTTAGACCACACAAGTCTGATGGATGACTAGGACTTTTCTACAAAAAGCTTCAGCAAGTCAATGTTTCCCACTGGGCAGGTGGGAACCATTAACTGAAAAATTTCTCACCTGCACTACAAAGAGGTCTTCGATGGCTTTGATCGTGATTAGAAGGAGAATTCTCTGAAACAGGCAAGTTGTGCTCTCTGCTCCTCCTTTCATCTTGGTTGGAATGGCTACTGCATGCCCTGAGCTTCAAACAGCTACTGCTGCTGGTTTTAAGAAAATATGACCAAATTAACGGCATGATTTATCAAGGTGTTATAGAAATTGCAACAGTAAATTTTTGAAGAATGCCTTGACATATAGCCTCTGTTATGAGCTCAGCTTAATATGATATTGAATACTTGTTAAACTGTTTGGTGACGAGGTAACAAAAAGTTATGGATTACTGGGAATGCTCTGCATGGCCAGATGTGTTTCCCTCTTAGACAACTCTGGACAGTTTCATTATCAACTGATAATTGGCAGCTCTGCTGCCATATATCTATTTACTGGTTATTTCACATCATTGTGAGCCAGCCCCCTGCTGTCTTAGTGCTGCTCAAAGGTATAACAGAAAGACAGACTCCACCCTATTTTTTTGGTTGAAAAAGAAGAAATGATCTCTAAAATTAGAGGACAGGATCTAGCAATATAGTAATGGTTGCAATCAAAGTGGAACCATTGTCAGTCTAATTGTCTAATTTCAGAGTTAAAACAAATCCACCAGGAAAATACCATATTTCACCTTCAAAGAGTTTCTGTCTCTTAGTAGGCATTCATACATTAGAAGCCTGGAGGACAGTTTTAATCTCAACTTTAGTGATCAAATCAAGCAGACATAAAAGTTGTTCATGTTGTGCATGCTTGCAATAGCTATTGTTTATTCCAAAGACTTACCTCTGCTCCGTGGCTGTGGAAGAAGTATAAATGTATTTAAATCCCTACAGCCAGTATGTCGATGTATTTGCTGATACTGCGTATAAACGTATTACCCCTGTTGTATTGATATAACTATGTCTGCCTAAGCAGACTGCAGTAATTTAGTTAAAGCAGTTTTGCTATCAAGGCAGCTAAACCATGGAGGAAAAAGCAAATGTTGCATGCAAAGAAAGGCAGGTAATTTCTACCATTACTCTGAAAACAGCTGGCTTTTCCAATCAACAGCAGATTTCTGTGAAGAGAATAGGCATTCTTACAAAACTGCAGGAAATGAAAAGCTGTGTTTATTGATAATGATGCTATTTGCTCTAGAGACCTCTGTCCCTTTACAGGAGTTGGTTCAGAACTTGCTAGTTCTGTCTCTATCAGCCTTACATTTTTCTGCAGTGAAGGCATTAACTGAGTCCAATAAAGATAGTACTGAAGGAACTTGTGTACTGTTTTTTCAGAGTTTTACATGAAGTTTTATCACTAATGGCATTCTTCATTGAGTTGTTCTTGCAATACAAGACAGGGTGATTTTCCCATTGGAAAAAAAGAATCCTTAAATTCTTTTTTATTCTGCCCTTGATAAAACTCAATATTGTCTAGTCTTTATGGAGGCTACATTTTCAGCCCCTGGGAGATCCTGGATTTTTGAAAAAAGAGAAAGTATGACACTAATTGAGTTTTCTTGTTTCCTTTCTAGTCCCGGCGTCGTGACTGAGTTAGGGCATCTGGCCAGGAGTGTTTGTTCTCAGTTCTGCTAGGGGACTCCCACATGCAGTTCCTGCCTTCTCCCCCATGGGTTTCCTTTTCACCTCCCTCACAGAACCCACATTTCTAGAGACATGGGAAAGCCATCAGCATGTCCTCTTGCCCTGAGGGCTGTTTGCTGGCTGCCTTTGCTCTCAGAGGTGAGGGACATCTGTTTTCTGTCGTGGCCTACTCAGAAAGCAGAGGCCAGAGCTGGCAGTTTCCAGCTGGGTCCTTTGTACTGCGCAGAAATGCAGGAGGAGAAATGTCTCAGTGCTGCACAGGCAATGAAGCCACCAGTTGTACTGTTTCTGGTGAGTGGGCACAGGGATGAATCTGTGCCTTGACAGTTGGCATTTGAGATCTCTGGGGTTGGTGCTGGCTGTGGCTGGGCCTGGTAAGTGCTGTCCAGTGAGGACCGAGACGAAGGGCCCTGACCTTCAGGAGGAGGAGAAGGTGCTGAGCTCCTGCATGGCCATGGAGTAGAAAAGGCTGAGAAAAGACCCCACCACCGGTGTGCTTCCTTTCCAACTCCACCTTCCCACCCTCCATCCTCTGCTCTGAGCCTCAGAACATGTCAGTGCGTTGTCAGGATAACGGCACAGTGGCCTGTTAATGACTCCTTGGGCTATTCCTGCAGCTGGAATCACAGAATCACAGACTGGTTGAGATTGGAAAGGACTGCTAGAGGTCACCTGGCCCAACACTGCTCAAGGAGGGACACCCCGAGCAGGGTGCCCAGAACCAGGTGACTTTTGAAGATCTTCAATGAGGAGACTCCAGAGCCTCTCTGGGCAACCTGTGCTGGTGCTTGGACACCCACACAGTAAAGAAGTGCTGCCTGGAGTTCAGAGGGAACCTCTTGTGTTCCAGCTCATGCCCACTGCCTCCAGTTCTGTTCCTACGCACCCCTGTTTAACCCGTCAGTGAGATCGCAGGGGTTAGGCAGACTGATGGCAGAAGGCTGGGCAGCACAGAGCTCCTCTCTGCCCCAGTCCCAGGTGGAGGGGAGCAGCTGGGGCGGAGCAAAGGTCTGCCTCAAACCAGCTGGTCGTGCTGAAATTCGGCTTTGAAAAGCTGCAAAGTCTCACATCTCCACTGGAGGCTGATAGAGGAGAAAGGCATCCAGCTGGCATGTCTGTTCCCTCCCCCGAGGAAAAGGCTATAAATTATGGCTATGCTTTGAGGATTACTTGTATTTACCCTGTTTATATGCCTGCTAGAGGCATTTTTGGTTTTCTGCCTTTAATAAAAATATGGCTCTTTAAGCCATTTGTTTCATAGTTGCCAGTGGGGACAGTTTGCTCTCCGAGTCATTCCCATTGCTCATTGCATCAGTATAATTTCCCCTGGTGTCTGAGTGAGGAATTGAATCGTGCTTTAGCGGTGATTTACCCCTAAAAGTGAGCCCACCTACACTGTTTCCACTCAAGTTCTGGCAGAAGGGTTACAGAATGTCTTACCCCAACAGCAGGTTGGCCTGCTGTGTTTTTCCAGTACCCTCTTTAAGAGGCAATAGTTACTGTCCCCTGCCACACTCACCCAGGTTCAAAGTGATAACTGGTGGGAGAATTTCTCTGTATCCTACTACAAATGTGAGAATGCCAGGAGGACAGCGTTTGCAAGACAGCCCGACCAGGGACCTTGGCAGGTGATCTTCCTAATGTGCATAGTCCTGCATTACCTGCAGGAAGACTTTGGGTGCAGGAGATGCAAAGGGTATGTTAATGTCTTTTGCACTGTATGACAGAGAGATTTATTATTATTATTAGATAAATAGAAGGTTGTTGAACTTCTACTGGAGCCTCTCAACCTGCTTAGAATTCACAACCATTTTCAGATGGAGGAAAATAAATCCAACAGTGAAGGAAAGTATTCAAATCCTCTCCCCCCCCCCCCCCCCCGAAATAAAAGGAAAGACTAAGAAAGGTATATGTCACTTTAGTATTAAAACTAAAATGCTTTGATGGTGAGAAGATCTTTGCAGAATAGAGAATGATGGGGGTGAAAAATCTCTAAAGAAGGGAAAATGGAATGCTATTTTTAAAGTTCTTTTATTCTTTTTAGACTATGGTATTTTACAGAGCCTTGCAGATGACAAAGCAGCTGCTTCCCCTGTGCTTTATTGAATGCTTTCTCCACACACCACTGGGTTAGCATTTTTTCTTTTTGTGTCACATTGATCTTCTTTTGTTGCTCTGCCTCTAACATGCCATTAGGTGCCCCGGAGCGCCAGTGGTGAGCAAGAAGATCAGTTTCTTGTGGGTAAACCACCATTAGGCTTTTCCTGACATAACTTAAAATGTTATAGCCCATGTCTACTCTTTGAAGATATTTTGAGAGGCAGAATTACCTTATTAATGTTTTTAGTACTTGTTCTGAAGGAATTGTTAGGGGCTCTTGCCC
The DNA here is from genome assembly GCA_013399715.1 of Alectura lathami. Taxonomy (NCBI): domain Eukaryota; kingdom Metazoa; phylum Chordata; class Aves; order Galliformes; family Megapodiidae; genus Alectura; species Alectura lathami. Next base: position 97,671 of record VXAV01006422.1, on the reverse strand, counting down.
AGATCTGTGTGCCATTGTACAGATGTTGCACAAGTGGATATTAAAAGGCAGCTCCTTTCTTGCAGAGTTTGCTTGTGAATAAGCAAGACAGAAAAAAGGCAATTACTATCCCCAGTTTGCTGCAGGGACCTAAAACTCTCCAGCACTCCAGAGAAAAACCTAAGCAAGCTCTGAATAGAAGTAATGTAGCCAAAGGAGGATGGCTCCACATCTACCCTAAAATAACCAGCTTCCTGCAAATTCTAAGGTGAAGCAGCGAGTTAAGGTGTTTGTCTGCGTTCTGTTACCAAAGCTGCTGAGGTGTCTTTTCCTCGCATGGCGTCATGCAAGGTATCCACAGTAATTAAAACATGGAAACAGAGTTTATCAGTCATATTAGCTGGCCTAGCATCTCTCATTCATATTAAAGATGTTGTTGCTGTGCCCAGTCATCCCAGAATGTCAAGATTAAGTGCTCACCAGTTTTCAAGAGTATACAAAGGAAGATCATGCTGCCCAGTATGCTGCAGTGCAACTTCTGAAAACACGTACAGAACAGCTTTATAATCTCCCCTTGGATCATCCCTTAAAATAGCTGTCTGTGCCTGTAATTTCTGCCAGGATGTGGTGATGATGAGGCTGCTGGCATGCGGATGCTGTTGTCTATCACACCAGTCGATACTGTCTGATTGGTTCTTATCTGCCTATAATGTTCTGTTGTCTCCTCGCTGAGGCTGCGGGTGATTAGGGCAGCCTTCTGAGTTCGTCGAGCATTTCACACAGAAACTTGGTGGATGTTGGGTTTCTAGGTCCTGGTGTAACACGTATTATTAACAATAATAAGCAACAAGAAATATTTCTCCAACTGCCTCTCCAAGCTTGCATACAACGCCGCTGACGCCATGCCTCTTGCCACCCCCAAGAACAGATACAGCTTACCATATGTGGCCGTTGATATTAAGTGTCTGTCTTTAATAATTGAAAAGAATTAGCATAATGCTTGGCTCGTTGAATTTCTGTGGGGAAACAGTAACTTCCAGTGGTCATTTAGAGTCCAGTCATGTTCTAACAGACTTCAGTGACAACAGTATTAGGTTCTTAATATATACCTAGCTTTAAAATTTTCCTTGAAGCCCTAAATTACACATTCATAAGCGATTTCTCATACAACACATTGTTGCTAGAACTGCACTCCTTTAGAGGTTTAGTTTGCTGTTGTTCACCTTTGCCAAGGGCCTTGAGATCCAGAAATAAAAAACCTCTGTGAAAATAAGCAGTACTAACTTTTAGTGAAAAACACCAGCACTATAACTTTTTTAAGGAGTCTGTGGAACTTGTGCAGTGTTTGAGCATGGCCTAGGGATGTCATCTAATTGCTGTTATAGATCTTTTTTTGAAGTGAGAGATATCCTCCAGCTGGATGGATGGCTGGTGCACATTTCCTTATCTATTTTAGACTGGCTCTTTTAATAGGTTGAAGTCTGAAGTTAGGTGTACAGTTAGGAGCTGGGCTGTTTGGACCAATCAGCAATCACAGAAGATAGGGAAGGCAGGGACATAAGGAGAACTCCCAGTCTGTCTCCTTCAAGGCCAAGTAAGCTTTCTTTAAACCATTTAATTCCTCAGCTTCCTTCTGGCCTACAGCTGCACAACACAGAAGGACAGGGAAGGCTAACAAGGTTTTATGTCTCTTTGTAGGTCCTGTTTATGTTAAGAAATCTGGTATGGTACCGGAGCAGTTGTACATTGCTGATACTGGACAGATGGCAGAGACCAGCATGGTCCAAACTTGCCACACTGGGCTTCAAATACATTAAGCCCTCCTCCTCCCTGGGTAATTTTTTGGAGAATGTGCCACTGGCAATGTTTAGAGCTGGGAGAAGCTGATGCCTGGGTGTGGAGGAGTTTGATTTAGGGCTAGAACAGCCATGAGACATCAGAAACAGAAGGGGGGAAAGTCCTGATATACCTAAGGTCTGTGACAGTACTGAAGGATGGAGGCTGCACAGGGCCATGCCCTTCTGTGAGATGGCCAGCCAAGCTCCTCAGGTCTTTTATACATCCTTCATGTATTCCACCTACCCCAGGGTGGGCTGATTTTTTGGCCCAAGGTGCCCTTTGGCAGCCACAAATGTGGGAAACAGAGTAAAACTCGGTGTGGCATTAGACAGCTGTGAAGAAGGAGCAAATGATGTCCTTGGTGACCTTACCGTAGAGATTCTCTTAGCTCATCTCCAGCTCCTGCTTGGATTGTCTGCTTCTGGTTATTGGGAGATGGCACCTGAAGCCTGTGGGCTCATCCTCATTGCTGATATCTCACCTTCTTCCACCTACTGTGAATCTGCCCTGCCTGAGAGACCGCTTGGACTGACAGCATGTGTAAGGGCTCACTTCCAAATGAGGGGGTGCTTGTCCTAAGTGGGAAAAAGAAAATACTAACACAAAGAAATTGATCTGGGAAAACAGGTAGTGAAAAGAAGGATGAGATAAAATAAGAGTAATCAAAGACTGTAGACAACAAATAAACCATGAAAGGTGACCACAGCCAACATTGGCTGTGCCACTGTTGGCATGTGCTCAGGGAGAAAGCAGAACCAAAACAGAAGAAATGTGCATGCTGGTCTGAATCTTACTTTCAAGTAAAATTACTTATCTTTGTTTCTTCTACTAAGGGATACAAAACCCAGTGGGGATTTACTGATCATTTCCTTGTATTTCTTATTTTTATTTTTTTTCTCTAGTCTATGTTGAGGTTCCACAATACCAAACAGTGTACGAACACTGGCAGTATACCTTTATGTAGGTGTTCTTTTCTTAAATTTTATGCATTGGAAACAGGCCTTTGTGGAAAGAGCAATGCAGCACAGATGTACCCAAGGACCACACCTTGGTGGCAAATGGGAAGGAAGCTCTAAGAATCTGCCTTTCTATGCTGTAAAGTAAATAATATCTGTCTTCTTCAAGGCTGATTTGGAAACGTACTGAAATAAATTGAGTATATTTGTGTCCATGGAACCCAGTAAAACCTCTAGTGGCTACACAGCCTCATGTGAAAATCTTTTGACTCCCATAGGAGTTATATAGGTTTATCAAGGCTCCCACTTTTTTAATATTATTGATTTAATAATTTAGTTTCTGTATATTAATGGTCTACGTGGAATTGATGGAAATCAATTCAGTACAAGAACATGCTTTAAAGATGACTTTCTCCATGGTTAGGAAAGATGTATGCCTTTTCAGCCTTTGTTTCATCTTTCTGCTGTCTACGCAGTCCAAAGGTAACATAAATAGTACCAAAACAATGAACCAACTCACTTTGTCCATATTTCTGGTTAGTTAAATTATTAATATACACTTAGCCCAAGACTGATTTCAGCTAACTTTTGCAGTTTGCAGTGCATACATTTACATTTGATTTAGATTTTTGGGACGGCTATTGTGGGAAACACAAACCTAAAGAGAGATGCACATCATAAGTTTTTAGGTACGTTCCTTAAATGAAATGAATTATGCCCTAAAACACTGATTTTTCTCCAGCTAGCCCCAGTGCAAATGTCTTAATTTGGAGAGATGAATCTCACCCTCTGTTCAGTTTGGGTAATTGCTCTGTATGACTGGGTTGTTACTTAGGACTGTGTTTAGCCTGTGGTAACTGAAGGCATTGTTCTCCTCTGGCTTGAGGTGCTGCGGAGAGAAATCTCTCTTCCTGATCATCTAGGGACTGATAAAATGATCACTATTTTTTTTTTTTTTTTGTGTGTGTGCTTGGTTGCATTTTGTGAAGGGATCAGTTCTGCTGTGCCAAATACCTGTCAGATTCAATCTTTTCTAAAATGTGGCAGAAGAAGGCTTACCACCCTGACTCTAGTTTACCTTATGTGGGAAAAGCTCAGACTGCTCCTGCTGAGCAGGAGCTGGGGCAGCACCAGTAGGATAGAGTTAGACAGGAAGATGCCCTGTGATTGTAACTGTGTCCAGAGTTAAGAAATTGCTGAGAATTATTACTTATTTATTGAATTATTGTTTGGTGTATGGCCTGTTAGTTGTGCCTTAGCCTCATGTTAGTTGCCCAAGTCCTTTAGTGGATGTAGTTTTTAGTAATATTTGCAACACAGCGATTTATAGACGCATTTATTCTGGAGGAATCTAATCACAGCACTGCTTTAGCAAATGTAGCTGTATCAGAAGCAAACAGTGCACGAATGATGTGTCTCAGCAGGATTGATTGTGCCCTTAGGAGCTATCAGCAGCACCCAGAGAACAATTACCTTCTCCTGCTCCCAATAATGAAGTACAATTTAGAAACAGAAAATCGTTATGTAAAACTTTGAGAAATGGCACAATTACATTACATTACACATACTTTTGTCATAGGCCTTGCTTTTTACATAAAATGTAAATGTCTTCTGAAAGGGATTTCTGTTATACTGGTTTCCTGCTCTCATATTGCACTGCACTTTGCCTTTCTGTTAAATGAGAAAAGAGACCTTTTTAGGTCTGGAAATACATATATTCCAAAAATTCAAAGGACTTGCTTCTGAAAGGACATAGTGGTTGAAACAAGCAGTTATGATTAATTTCTGATTAATTTAATATGAAATAAGCTGTTCATTTACCAGTATCTATTTCCTGCTTTACTTTACCAGGTTATTACAACAAAATATAACTCCAAGAAACGAATACAAGCATCACACTTCTAAGGTTATCCATGCTGTATAGTCAGTCTGATTTCCTGGTAATTGCTTACAGATGTAAATCTAAGCCCTAAGATCATTTTTTTTTCCTTTTGCATAACAGTTGATCTTTGCTTTGTATACTACTTTCAGCTGATGTGTGACAGAAGCTGTGTGATGGAAAAAAAAAAACAAAAAGAATTGTGTCAGCCTAGTTTGTGCAGTGTTTAGTGCCAAGGGCAGTCCCAAGGCAGTGCTCTGTGAGTGGCTGGAATGTGGGGCTGGGCCAGTGCCGCCACAGCATGGAGGCAGAACTGGGCAGCAGGCAGCACTATGATGGCTTGAGAGTAGCTCTAATGGCTGGAGAGCAGCTCCGAGGAGAAGGATTTGGGGGTGTCGGCTGACGAAAAACTCAACATGAGCTGACAATGTGCGCTTGCAGCCGAGAAGGCCAAACACATCCTGGGCTGCATCAAGAGAAGCGTGACCAGCAGGGCGAGGGAGGTGATTCAGCCCCTCTACTCTGCTCTCGTGAGACCCCACCTGGAGTGCTGCATCCAGTTCTGGGGCCCCCAACACAAGAAGGACATCGAGCTGTTGGTGGGGGTCCAGAGGAGAGCCACGAAGATGATCAGAGGGCTGGAGCACCTCCCCTACGAGGACAGGCTGAGAGAGTTGGGGTTGTTCAGCCTGGAGAAGAGAAGGCTCCGGCGGAACCTGATAGCGGCCTTCCAGGACCTGAAGGGGGCCTATAGGAGAGCTGGGGAGGGACTCTTTAGAAGGGCATGTAGCGATAGGATGAGGGGTAATGGCCATAAACTGGAAGAGGGGAGATTTAGGCTAGCTTTTAGGAAGAAATTCTTTTCTGTGAGGGTGGTGAGACATTGGCACAGGTTGCCCAGAGAGGGTGTGGATGCCCCCTCCCTGGAAGTGTTCAGGGCCAGGCTGGATGGGGCTCTGAGCAACCTGGTGTAGTGGGAGGTGTCCAACCCAAACCATTCTATGGTTCTATGATTCTATGGGCCAGGTAGGTCTGTAAGCTCTCCTGCCTCATCTATAGAAAGTGAGACTCTGGGAGACAGCTGGTATAAAATTCTAACATGGCATTTCTGAAAAACTCAGTAATGCTCTTAAATCTTAAAGACTTGTACCTGGGGATACCACTGCAGCAAACATGAGTTAGTATCTGAGCAATCTGGCATTGTCTGTGTGCATCTCATTGTGTTTACTAGAAACTCTCAACTAAACAATCTTCTTTGAAAAAAAGATTTTAGGCATATATCATACCGGAATATAGGCATATATTTAATTGGAAAGCTGCCACAGTCTGAAAAGTGATCAATGCTGATTCTTAAAGCAGCCCACATGACCTCACAGGAAATATGGGGTTAATTGTATATCAAAGTTTTCTCCCATAGAAGGGAATGTAAGGAGTAGTTTTCTACAAAGTATCTTGCTGGAAGTACAGAAATACTTTTGTTATTTAGAGGGAGTTCTTTCCACACTCCTATTTCTATCTTGGTAGTAGTCTACGGGTGGTTTCAGCAAATGTCTTGCATCATGAACTCAGTAACATCGATGGCTTGAACTGAGTTGTTTTTTCCCCCTGTGGGCTCCTAATGTTTTCTAATGGTCTGTGTTGCATGCTGCTTTTTAAAATCAGCTCAGTGGCAAACACTGCATGCTAGCAGTGTGTGTATGTTTGCACACTGGGAGAATGGGGCTCCATAGGAAATCCTGGCAGTAGCCTGGCACTCCAAGGAAAGCTGACAAGACCTGGTTAATCATTTACATGTTTAAGATTTTGTGCTGAAGTCTTGAGGCACAGAAGCACTGAAGTGCTTCCCACAGACCTTCCCAGTGCTGTGGGCATTTAGTAGCCTCCTGAAGTAATTAATTATGAGTTAGGTTTGACTGGAATTAAGATGAGACTCTCGAGATGTTGTTAGTGTTCAACCCATGTTATCATGCAAGACAAAATTACATCTCCATTTAGACAATTTCACGTTACAGCTTTCTTTTTTATTCTTTTTCGTAAGAGAATCTATCAGAAGCTGGAAAAAAAAAAAAAGAGGCAATTTTATCATGAAAACAGCAGTTGCATTTTGATGCTATTTCTCCTTTATTACAATATATTCTATGAGTAAAATGCCTTGTGCCCTGCTAGATTCTATCTGAGCTAATAAATTGTTGTTGAAAGCATTGAATTACAGAAGCCTGTCGTTAGCATCTAGCACAAGCTGCATTTTGATGTGGTAGTCAAACTGAATTAAGGGTACCACACGCACATACAGTGCAATAGCTCGGTGACTGCCCTCTTCCTACGCACCCCAAGTGTTGGGGAGGTGTGAAGCTCAGTGCTACAGAGCTGATGGGAGGTGATGGTCACGCAACACCCCTACCCCATCCAGTTGTTAAATCCCATTTTGCGTTTAGATTGTAGCAGAAAACCAGTAGTAAAAGTTATCAGAAGCTATATGTGCTAAAAAGACCATTAGATTTTGACTTTTTGTTTTGTTTTGTTTTGTTTTGTTTTGAAGGAGTATGAACATTTAACTGGTGTTGTAGAGACTCAACTAAATGTCTTCTTTTCATAAGCTTTGATGTTCTGTGCATCTCAGCAGGAACTCCTGAGGTGTCCTGACTCATTTTTACGCCAACAATTCCTGAGAGGCCTAAGCATAGAGATAGCGTAATATACCTCCTTGTTTCAGGGATCCTGGCTCCCTCTGCCTACATCTGTGACCCCAGACTTCTGATGACCAGCATGTATTTGGAAATTCTCAGGCCCAGCACTGAAGGTGACACTGGGAGCAATCCCAAGTTCTAAGCAGTCCTGCAGCACAGGAGGCACTCGACTACTGAGCAGCTCCTGTTCTCCTCTGCACCTGCTAATAAGTATGGGAATGCTTTTGTTTTCTTCCGTGTCATACGATAAAATGCCTTTGGAGTTCCAGCTTCCATCTCATTTCTGGAAAGCTGCACTGCATTTCAGAATTGCAGGCTCTTTAGGAGGACCTAAAGTCCTTTAGTTTTCAAATTATATGGTGGTTGGTTTTTCATTTGGAACTTTCACTCCTGGAAACAAGTAATTGCAGAAGATAGTTTTAAAAAGGAAACAAAAACAAAAACAACACAAAGAGCTATTAGTGGTTGCAGTGAAAAAACTCAAATGCATGAGTCAGATTTTCTCCAGAAGCAAATTAGAAGCTAAGTAGAAACAAACCAATACTTATTGTTTTTAAAACCAAAATTCTAACACTTGTCTGCCTTAAAGATTGATGTTATAAATATTAATTGATAAAGGTGATGTTGATAGGGCAGTGATGCACATGGCCACACACTGCTTGTGGACTGTGGTCCTCTTTCTGACACTCTGATCAATCTGTCCCTCCTAGGGAAGCACACTTTCTGGAGTAATCTTGTAGATTCATCTCACATTGCTGAAGATCCAGATGCAAGAAAAAAAAAATGTGGATAAATTGAAAAGAGTTCAAAGGCAAGGAGTGAGGATATCTGGTGGGGTAGGAAAGACTGAGAAAACTTGGATAGAAATAAGGAATCTCCATTATGAGAGGATTTAAGAACAACCATGTCAACTGTTTCAGGAATGATGTTGGGACAGTGGAGCATTTCAATTCAGAATGGACTAAATGACCTCTTCAAATCTGTTCCCTCCCCCCCCTTCAGTTCTATCTTACTGTATTTCCTACTTTGGGACTTTGTGAGTGAATGTGCTGTGAGTGACCGTCTTAACCTTCCCTCCAGATAATATTAAATAAAAAAAAAAAATAGAATTTTCTTTTGTTAGCGATTAGAAATGTAAAACTCTTTTTGATGATGATCTGTTTTCCATGAAACCACCTTGATCGGCATTACTTCTAATTCTGGTTTTCAGATTAACTTCTTCCTAGATGATCCCACCTTTTAGGGTTGGACAAATGGACTGTTAAATTCAGAAATATCTTAAAATTTGTGGTAACACACGAACTTAAAAACATCTGTGAAATGTGTGCTAATTTACCAGTTCAACAGAAAATGTAATTAAAAATTTTAGATTTTCCATGGCATCTATTTTACAGCAAGAGTAAACATTGATTCAAAATAATAGCAAATGAAAAGGTTTCTGTTTATTTCATAGTAGTGACAGTCTTGAAATTGAGGTGTGGAAATAATGTTCATTTTCCATGCTACTGAAGGGGATGGTAGTAGTGAAATAACAGAGATTGGTTACAGCAATTGTTTTGATTAAAATTTCATATACCTTATTGCTCTTTCATCCACCATCAATCTTAATTCAATTAAAAATGATATCCTGTGGCAAGTATTAATTATTAATTATTAAAATGATTTTACATATACATTTAGTGAGAAGTACAGTCCTATGAGTGCATTCTCAGACATTAAAACATGAGAATAGATATAATTGTTAATTACTTTCCTTTTACTAGTGAGCTAGTGTTAAAGGGAAAAATACGCATTTTTTTTTCTGCCCTGTGTGAAGACTATGAGAAGTGTATTTCTCAAGAGGTGTCAACATAGTATTATAACAAAGAAGCAGTTTCACAAAAAGAAAGTTCTGGAGTAGACCTATCTGCAATCTGCAAATCGTCAAGTTGGTTTTCCTTATCTGGGTGGCTGAGGTTGGACATCTTTATACAGCCATATGGATGTGGTTTGTAAGTGAGTGTACTTCATACACTCTGAAAAACTGTGAGCACCCAGTGAGTGTGAACTTTGCTTACTCAACTTTCGTGAAAACCCAAGAGAAATTAACTTCTGTCCAGTGGGGTTTGTGTAGCTAAACCACTAGCACAATTGTGAACATATAAAATTAAATTAGAAAGCAAACTGTACCAAAATTCTAGGACATTAATACAAGGCAGCATTATTTTAAAGTTTTTTTTTTTTAATGTTTGTATTTTTATCTGAATTTGTTTTAAATTGTGAAAAAACCTAGACAGTGAAAGATCTAAAACTGATGAGTTATAAGAGCAGGCACCTGTTTGCAGCTGGTATGTAGAGAAGAATGGTGATGTGTATCGGACTTAGACATCACAAATATTGGATTTAGAAATCTCCTTCTGCTCCCAGCAGGAATCTTGTGATTGATCTCAATGCTAACAGGGTCAGATGAAAAGACAAAAGGCATGTAGAAATGGATGAAAGCAAAGATGTAGAAGGAGGGGCTGGAAAACGCTGACTGCACTCATACAGGGGGATAGCGTTCCTTAGAATTACACCTTGCGTTTGGAATGCGTAAGTGTTCTATTTCATGAATGAATTGAAAAGTGGGCCATGTAGAGAAGTATATGACTACAGTTTTTTAGTATTGTACATAAATGTAGATAGGACTAGGGGACAGCACTAGGGGAAATGGTTTCAAATTGAGAGAGAGGAGATTTAGGCTGGATATAAGGAAAAAGTTTTTTTACCATAAGGGTGGTGAAGCACTGGCACAGGTTGCCCAGAGAGGTGGTGGATGCCCCGTCCCTGGAGACCTTCAAGGTCAGGCTGGACAGGGCTCTGAGCAACCTGATCCAGCTGTAGCTGTCCCTGTTCACTGCAGGGGAGTGGGACTGGATGGCCTTTAAAGGTCCCTTCCAACTCAAATGATTCTATGACCCTCTGATAAAATAATGTTTATCAGTAGCCTTTCCAGATAATGAAAGAGAGAATTTGAATTATTTTGCAATAAAACAGGCCAGACCATACCTAATCCAGAAAAATATGTTTTAGGTTCAATATGAAACAAGAAATGCTACTACGAGATGTTTTAACTTTATCTTTTGGTTGCACAGAAGCCACATCATTAACATTATTCAGCATTATGAGAGCAATAACACCAACAATAAAAGATAATGCAATTGGATTTTAATTTAAATTTAGGTTTGATTAGTGACCCTCTTGTAAAATTTTAACAAAGGGGAATAGAAAACACATAGAAGTAGAGCAATTTAAAAATCTCTATTCAGTCCACATCTTGAGAGAAGATTGAAAGACGATTCACTGAAAGGGTTTTGCATAAGAAATAACACTGTGTGAGGCACGTCCCAGGGCTGAAGAGAAGCTGTAGACAGACCTTTTTCTGTCTTGGGTCTTAGAGGAAAACTCGTGTGATAGAGATCTGAAAGATGTGGCAGCCCTCAGCAGGGAGCAATAAGGGAATAGTTGATCTACAGAGCCTGTCTTCCTGTGTGTGTCCACTTTACTTGACTCTAGCCCCTCTAGACACCTTCAATACTTCCCAGACTCTTTCTTTAGAAGATGTAGAGGGGGGCAGTGACTCATTTCATTTACATTATCAAGTTACTTTGGTATGAGTGTTCAACTGTAAGGTTCAACCCACCTATCCCTTGCCCAGAGAAGCTGTGGATGCCCCATCCCTGGAGGCATTCAGAGCCAGGTTGGATGGGGCCCTGGGCCGCCTGATCTAGTGGCTGGCAACCCTGTCCACAGCAGGGGGGCTGGAACTAGAAGATCTTTAAGGTGCTTTTCAACTCAGGCCATTCTGTGATTCTGTCCCCTTGGAAGAGGGAGTAGTTTAGACAACTACCTTAGACTAAATGCCAGCCTTAAACTTCCAGCCTGCTAAAATGAGTGTTTTTCAATGTAATTTAATGTTATTCACTCCAGTGTTAATTTATACCTGACAGTCATATTTCTTTCTTGTAACACAGCTCCAAGTGTTGTGTCATTGCCTGAATTCCTCATCCATTCCTCTAAATGTGGAAAAGGAAGAAGCCTTCACTACCCGAGGGCATGGAAACACCAGATGCCACATTTGCCTTGAAACTGTTTCCATGGGATTTGTTGACTTGTACTCACCACTTTCTCTAAATGAAACTCGGCCTAATATATCTATATATTTTTCAGGATTCTGATAGCTCCCACTTACTTTGTCTTGATGGGAGGAAAAGATATTGCTTTAAATCCGAGGGGAAGAGGTATGTATGCAGCACAATTTAATGAATGATCTGCTTTGGGAACCAGAGCCAGAATGGCAGCTCTTGTGCAGAGCAAATGAGGACACCTGCGAGGCTGGATGCCTTATTCTTGAGTAAGAAAAGGCTAATGCATCTCCATGTACCTCTTTGGTTTCTTCAGAGCAGCTTAAGTTTCTCTGTGCAGCAGTGCGTTGTGTCAAGCATATATACTGGTAGAGTTAATAAAGGCCCAATAAACACATGCACCTAATGAAGAAAGGTTTGATAATTTTAGGTAGAGAAGGTTTTCAGAAGAGTTGAGGAGATTGTGACAGGGAAAGATTTGGCTGAAAAGTTGTATCTAAAAAGGCACAGCATGAGTTTGGAAAGGGATGTTCAAACTGTGTTAGTCAGGCACCATGAAATGAGTATTTTTGAAAATATTTTGGCAAGATCTCCTGACATGTAACAGATGATCTGCAATTCTTATTGCATGCCCTCCAGTAACAGTACTGAAAAAATATTCTGGCTTAACTAATGAATTTAGAATTAATTAACTAATTTCTTTGGAATTCCACTGTCCTGAGTGGCAAGAGAGATGGTGGAGAGTGTTGACACAATTGGATCCAAATTATGGAGCCAAAGAGTAGTTTCCTTCTGCTCATTAAGCAAAGGAGTGCTCTGTAGGTTGGTCACAGTCCCAAGGAATGCACACGTGAAGAGCAGCTGGAACTACTGAAGATATTTATAACTACCAAAATTAGGAATCATGCCCAGGTGCCAGATTTATGAAGACAGTCCCTTAAAAAGCTGGAGCCTCGCATAGGTTCTCTGAATCACCGTCTGGAAGTACCTGGAGAAATGACTTAACCTAAACCTTACCTGTGATAACTTTCAAGTGAGGATCAGTCCTGATTTTTTTTTGAGCCTGTTGTTTGCACAGCAGGCTCATGTATAAGCATTGAAATCATAATGCAGCTGATTAGAAAAGCTCAAGAAGTGTGATTGATCTACCAAACATTTATGAAGGTAGGACAGAAGAGTCCTCTACTCTTTCAAAGGATATTTACTTTTTACTTACATTAAGGAAATCTTACAGAACTTACATTTCTTTTCCTTTCTACAGTGCAGAACGTCTTGCTGATATGTCTGTCTACTTGGGTCCTTATAAAGCCTAAAATATATATCTGTTTACTTCCATCTCCTTCCTTCATTTCTTCCCTATCCACAGCTCTTCAAAAGCCAGTAGACAGAAGTTTAGAACTTGTTTATTGCTTTATGCATAGCCACATATTTTGGATGTCAAAACAGTACATACTCCATATTTTGTTTTAAGAGTATTTCCAGCATGTTCTGAACAACAGTTCGATGTTACTATATTGTTCAGGTGTTTGCACATTTTGGTTAAAAGAGACTCCCAGAAGGTTCTGTGGCACTTCTAGAACTGAAATACAAATGAGCATATAAACTATATTGATGATGGAAGGTTATGGACTGGTGGACATGTTCTCATTAGGGAAATCCAATTAATGGTAGGCTAGATGAGAGATGAAGTCTTCCTTTGAGAAGCCTAAATCTTCCTCCGGTTTATATTTTTCTCTAAATGGCACCTTCCAAGGACTTCCTTTTTGCTGACCTTCAACGGATCTGCAATGGATTTTGACCCGGCTTGCTTTTGCTAGTTTTCCTACAGATCTCAATGAGGAGAAGAATCTTGAACAGAGTTTTTAATTTTTATTCTCTTTTTTCTTATGTTGATTCTGAATTATTTATGTGATGTCTTTCTTTCTCTGGGAGAAATATAGTAATAGAAACATAGTTTGTATGTGTGTTTGTGTATGTACTGTCTTGGGAAAGGCAAGCTGTGACCATGCTAAGATATCTGTTGGGCAGCTGAAAAATGGCTTGTTAATTGATGAAGATTGTCTTTAGCAACACATTCATGAGAATTCAGAAACTATTTTTACAGCTGTCATATTTGCCTACTTAGACTTCAGTTTGTCATCAATAACTGCAACCTTGTCTCCAATTTTTCCAGCATTGTACTTGTTTTTTTAAGAACAAGCTGGCAACTGATAGCTGTTTTAAGCACGTAGGAAACTGACTTCATTATTTCTGTGCTGTCAGCACTGTGATCTAGGTTTACAATGTGGGTTTAAAAGTACATGCATACGTGTATTAATTTATATACACATATTTGATTTCACAGCATAAAATTATAAAGCAAGAACTGTTCACTTAATACATGAAAGTGCTATGCACCACTATTGTGCTGTATCATAAAAGCAATACATAGTAAATCACTTGTTCATTTACTTATGTATGACAAAGTATTTAAATCTGTAGTCCAACCTACTTCCATTTTGAACTAATTGAAAGCTATAATTTAAAAATACTGACATTGTGTTTTGGTTCGGCAGTAAATCTGACCTTTAACGTCCCGTGATTTTGAGTAACTTAGAGTGTGAATTTCTTTCAGAACTTGCAAAACAGAGGGCAAAACAAAACCAAGAAGAAATATTTAGTAATAATGTTGTTATCCTTCCTAACCTTTTTGTCTTCTCTCACGCTTTAATGCTCTCTGGATGTCAAGAGATGCTTCTAGATTCCAACTTTTGTTCCTGTCCTTCTTTATTAATAAATACTTCCATAGAGTGGACCAAATTGTTACTTCTGTTTCCATCATCAAAGGAAGAAGTAAGCTGTGCTTCTAGCCCTTGTTGTGTTCTAACTGCTTCCAAGCACTCATCCTGAAGCAAGAAAGGAGGAGAGGGGTGGAGGAGATCCTATGGTTGTCTCCTTACATGTTGGCTGGCAACCATGCACCAACGAGAAGACCCCTCTACACCTCCCTGAGTCTATTCCACATTGTGTCTTCTCCACTTGATGAGTGGGTGGAGCTTTATCACTACCATTTTCAGGTATTATCCAGCCCACTTGTTGCATTTTCTCTACTGATGACAGAGGGGTAATGGTGTGTCAAAAGTGGTTAATACATACTAAGCCTTTGGACATTTCGAGAGGCTTGTTTCAAAAGGCTCATTTTCCACTTTCCTTTTGAAACATGTTCGTTATGTTTTGACAATGCAATCATACAATCACAGAATATCCTGAGGTTGTTGAGGCTGCTTGAGGCTGTGCCCACTGCCCTGGGGAGCCTGTTCCATGCCCACCGCCCTCTGGGGCAGAACCTTCTCCTAACCCCCAGCCTGACCCTCCCCTGACACAGCTCCATGCTGTTCCCTTGGGTCCTGTCGCTGTCTCCAGAGAGCAGAGCTCAGCGCCTGCCCCTCCGCTCCCCTGGGAGGGAGGTGTAGGCCGCCATGAGGCCTCCCCTCAGCCTCCTCTGCTCTGGATTGGACAAACCAAGGAATCTTGGTTGCCTCTCACATGTCTTGCCCTGCAGACCGTTCCTCATCTTAGTAGCCCTCCTTTGGATGCTCTATAATAGTTTTATGTGGCACCCAAACCTGCACCCAGTGCTTGAGGTGAGGCCTCACCAGTGCAGAGCAGAGCGGGACAATCCCTTCCCTCTCCTGACTGGCCTGACACATTGCAATTGCCTTAAATATCGCCCCTTAACTTTAACTTCGTCAAAAGCATCAAAAGCACACCAGGTCCTTTCACTATCTATACAGCATTAGTCACAGTCAGTTATGTTTCCTATGGATTGGAGGCATGAATTGTTGGACAGTTCTCACCTAAGGCATCAAGGTCAAAGGAGAGAGTGAAGGCCTTCACTGATGAGCTTATGTTGAAAAATTTTAGCTTGCCTGGCTTCAGGCATGTGCTCTCCACTGCTGCACTGGCTGACTTTCAAAGCTCTTGGAAAGTATACCTGTGTTTCTATGCCAGATCTGCAGGCATTCTGCAGGTCAGGAGGGCAAGTGTCAGATGTTCTTCTTGCTGTGTGCAGAGTTGTAATTCATGGTGTAAGCCAAGGTAATAACCCGATTGATGTATTTATATTGGCTTTCAGTCACAAAATGCAAAACAAGCATCCTGGTGTAAGTGTCAATGCATTTGCTTATGAAACATAAGGCATTTTAATAAAAACAGAAATTCAACATCAAGGTTGATGTGGGGAGGATTCTCAGTGCCTATGTATGTTTGATAATTTGTGTAGCACTACAGAAGCAGTCTCAAGTGGAAAAACATCATTGCTTAACTAATTTCTTTAAAAATTAGGTAGGAATAGAAATGTTTGTTGTGGGTTTTAATTCCTAGTTCTCCAACTATGATGAAATCTGAAGGAGAAAAGAAAAACCTTACAAATTTTATGTTGATTGATAGCTCAACAGTTTATTTTGCTTGGTATAATTTTATTTTCCTTCAAGGCTGGTCCTTTGTTGGTCATAGGTTTCTTATTACTACTGTGACTTTCAGTGGCATATGACCTTTAAGATCTGTAAACTGAAATATTTCTAACTGCCAAGAGAAACAGGTTCTTAAAATCCAAATTCTCAAAATTTTGCACCACCCTGAATTTGCATATACATGCATAAATACATACAAACAAACCCTTAAATCCTTACAGACATGCATTTATTTTTCTTCTTGAATTTTCCTAGTGGGTCTCTTCTAATTTGGCATGTTCTATGATTCTGTGATTCTTATCCTGTAACTGGAGGTGTTGGTGAAGAAATATGAAGGGCCCATTGTCCTCATTTCCTTCATATTCCTCAGAAAAGTGCCAGGCTCCAGTGCTGTCCCTAAATAGTCACCTTTTCTACCACTCTTAGAGGCCGGACTCAGGGCTAGGTGGACCTCTGGAAGGCTTTCCTTGTGCTTGTTTATATGGTTTGAGACCATCCCTGTTATGCAGTGTAAAACCAGTATCTTAAACCATTTTTAACAAGGTCCCGGACTCTCTGGATCTCAACTTCCATTTTTTGCTGAAAATGGCCAGATTATAACAACCATGTCAGGAAGTGACTTAACAATTTTAAAGGTGGCATGACAATGGCATGCAGCTAAACATATACGAGACAAACACAGAGAAGTATGTTTTTAATGATTTGATGTTAGGTAACCATTTAAAATATGTCAAATGCATCTCACTCCTCAAATACCTATTTCTCTTCATTATTTCCAAAGAGAGCCAGCACTGACTGACAGATGTCTGAGGATGTCTAATGTCATTTGGAACGAAACCTGCTCCCAGAGTGAAATATTTGAATGTCACCTGTGATATGCAGTTTTAAAAATATTGACATTTCCAAATAGAACTGGCATGTGCTGTCAGTTGTAACTGCAAAAGACCCACACCAATCATAAACCAGTTGTATGTATGTAGAGACTGAGATTATCCTTCATTAACATACATCTTGCAGACTTGTCCTACAGTCTTTTCAGATACAAAGTCAGATAACTTCTGTGCAAATTATTTCATATAAATGGCTCTTTGATCAAGTACACATTAGTTGTTTAGTGGAAAGGTTGTTATTTCTTTCCTTGCTCCTGTTTTTGCACTGATGTAATTGTTCTTAATTAGTTCAAGCTGGGCAAGTCTTAGTAGGTGGCTATGAATATATCCAGACCAAGTGACCCAAAGGAACCCCATACCCCACTGCTAGGCTGGTCAGACCCAGGGCAGATGCAGCAGTGTGAGAACTGCCCCTGAACAGAGCTGCATTTTTGGTGTTTGCTGTGGGACATGTGCGTTTTACCAGGCGGCTGTCATGCACAATTGTGTGGTCGGGAGACAGCCTGTTACCTGCTTCTATCCCAATTCAGGTTGCTGGTTGACTTGCACCACATAAGCAGTGGTGAGAAAGTGAGCTGGGGAGTGAGGCTGGAAGTTGAACAGTGGCCCAATGGCAATGCTTATATCTGCATTCCATGTTATGAACTGGAGAAATTTCCAAAGCCTGGCTTTCTCTGTCTTGGCAGGAAGACTTTATGAACACACCTGAAACTGCTCCTCCCCATGAGAGTTTGTTAAAGTTTTTCTGTTTGACGTTGGTTTGCTCTTAGCCTAGATTTGCTACACTCACAGATATTTTTTTGAATGGTCTTAATAAAGGCTCACTGACAATCTGTCAAGTACCAAAATTTCACCAAATTTGTGCAAATTTGGCAGCATTTTGCAAGATGTTGAAAATCCAAATCCAGTGAACCCAACACAAAATCTTCCTCCTTGCATTGTCTGGCAGTGAAGGGAATGTGCCAGCACAGTGCCCTCACACCAGATACCCTAGGCACCCTCATCCCAGGGACCTAAAAAGTCGATTTGAAGCACAGAAGGAAAGCCAACAGCAGGAGGAGTGCTTAAATGCCGTGACAGCTTATGTAAGGATGATCTGCAGCCTCTGGGGAAACGAAAAGGATTTCATCCACTTGATCTCCTGTAATCATGTGATACCTGTTATACAGTCTAAAAATGAAAGACAAATTACAGCTCCTGTGTCATGCTGCTCACCTCATAGTATAGACAACACTGAGCAGCACCTGAAATTTGATGGACAGATCTCCCAGAAATCAGTGGACAGTAAACCAAACTAGTAGATTGTTTTCTTTTTTTTTTTTTTTTTTTTAGAGTTGGCCAAGAAATGGCAATGAGTATTTTTTTGTTTGAGCTCAGCTTTCTAGGGGGTGAACATGATTATTCTACTGGACCATTTGAAAAGTGCTTATCGAAATGAAATGTACTATTGTGTTTAATTTTGCAAATCACTTGGCATTGTTTCTGATGCCTGACAACAATCAACAAACTTCCAGCATGAACTCCAATGGAAAAATGCAGATACAGATTTTTTTTTTTTTTTTAGCAATATAATCTCATATCAACTTAGACTTTTCTTCTATATATATGTATTTGGAATAATCAGGTTAAGCTATATTTAGAGATAAACACACAAAATTGAAGTGCATTCATACAGTACATGGGTGCCTACTTATGGCGAAATGTGACATGTCTACCTAAGGCCAGGCAGCAGTGGCTGATACTTTCTAGTGCAAACATCCCACAGAGTAGACCAGCAAGAGCACACTTCATCACTGCTCATATAAACATCATTTTCCTGAACCTTTATTTTCTGCAGGTATTTTTTGTGTCTCTTTCTTCCCCTCCTCTGTCATAAAGTGCCAAGATCTTGTTTGAAGTGATGCCTGGTGGGTGAGTGTGGAGGGGAGTGCTGCAGATAAAGGTAAATTGAGTTTGGTTGGTGCTCCAGAGAGGAGAGGTGGTGGCACCGGTGTCATAGGTGTCTCACAGTGCGATGGGGAAGGAGCCATTCTACCAAAGCAACTTTCCTGCCTGACAGTACAGTGATTTATTCTTTCCTCCTGGCGATTCTGGCACATTGTGCAGCAGTGTGTGCTGGCAGCTGCTCACTGCCGCTCTTCATCCTGTCAGCTTGATGCAATAGTCTGTGCACAAGAAAAATGCCCTGAGCTAACAGGGTTAATGAAGCCTATGACAGATGGAATAAGTGTGAGCACCAGCCACACCATGAACCTTGAAAACACGATCGCCCTGACTTGTGCCTCCCTGAGGCCATTAACATTGTTCTGGACAGGGGTCAGTGTCCTTTTGACGTCATGCCTAACTGCCGCAAAACTCTGTCCTATATTGCAGCGCTTTTGCCGTCAGGTTTAAGAGGCAGTCTCAGTCATGATCTATAACCTGTCAATCAAACCTGCTGGACAATATCAAATGCACAGCTTTGCCAGTCTGGTGAGACAGTCACCAACAACATGGTCACAAATGCCAGAGCCATCTATTCCACATGGAAGATGTGACACCTTGCTCAACTTTTGGTGCAGTATCCAGCGAATATCAAGGCCTGCAGCTTTGTACAAAAAACCCCACTTACTCTTCTTTACTCTTCCTCACTGAGGTTAAAACAAGTGCCTTGCCTAAACTGTAAGATCTGACCATCTTTTCTGTTCCTGAAGAGAAGTAGAAGTATTTTTCCTAAACAGTAACTTGTATTTTGGTCTGAGTTGTTCTGTTTACTGGCCATGACGCTGACACAGTTTTCCCCATTTTTTTTTCTTTTTCACTTAAGTCCTCCTGCACCAGAGATGGGCAGAAGACAAAGGGTAAGTCAATGGAGTGGGAGGTGCACTGCAGAACGGAACACAGGTTGAGAGGCATCTTTTTTCATATCTCTGCTGGGTGCTTGGATGCTTCACCCCTGCCCTGTCATGCTCAGAAATTCCAGCTGAAGACAGTTCCTGGGACAGACTGGAATCCCTTGTCATAGCAGAAGGTATAATGCTGGTCCACAGATGAATGTGGTGCGAATCTCACTACCAGGGAACATGGCTGGGGGAGCCAGTTACAAGCTTTTTTTTGTTCTGTGTGAGACTACAGACATCCACATGCACGCATTGAGAGAGAACCGTTGTGAACTCTATAAATGTTTTCCACAATTTCCTGTATGAAGTTTAAGTGCAACCACTTTGCTTTCTGAAGGAGTCCTGGGAAATCACTGTGATTTGAATTTATGTCTTCTAGGTGATGTTTTCAGAGGGGAGTTTTTGAAGATGAGGTGTTTCGGACTCCTTTTCAAGGCATCTACCTCTTCAATTTGTGTAGTTCATTTCTGTCATGTCTCCATCCCTTCCCCATCCACCTTCTGGAGCCCAGACCCAGAGCTGCTCAGCTATTCAAATAAATACGTTGGTAAGCAAACTTGTGCTCTGTGGCTGATAAACTCTTGTTAGTTTCAAACAACACAGCAAGTGGTATTATGGTTGGAGGTTCAGGCTGGACTGTCAGAAAAAAAGCTTCACCAGATGTGTAGTGTGGAACAAGTAGCTGAGAGAGGCTGTCTGATCTCCATCCTTGGATCTTTTCAAGACGTGGCTGACCAAAGACATGGCAGACCTGAACTAATGATAGCAATGGTCCTCTATCAAGTAGGAAGTTGAACTAGATAATCTTCAAACAATATTTCTTTGGTTTTGTGATTGCCTCTGCTCTTAAATTGCCAGAATGATCCTTCAAATGGATTTGGCCTGAGGCAAGTATCAATCTCCTGAGTCACCCACAGGTATCATTTGGGAATTTCCATCCTGAGCCATTCCCGATAAGCAGTTTGGGTAGTGCTACATTGCTTATAAGGGAAAGATAATTTTATAGCATGACAATTTGGCATCCTGTAGCATAAGAATGTCTTGAAAACAAATAACTAATTAAATTTCCTAGTATAGATGTGTCTCTTTGAGGAAAGTAAAGTGGGAGCCTGCGCAGATTTGTTTCCTGCTTGGCTGTATCTGTGGTAAAGGCACTCACAGTGTGGACATTTTGTCAGCTTTGACAGGAGGCTAACAAAATGTGCACTTACTTACCTCACCAGAGCACTTGGATCATTAGTTTATTACTTTAAAAGTTCTTTAAAGGATGAAAATGACAACCATTTATCACTGCTGTCAAGAGTGTAATCTAGTTGCGATCTTGCAGATACGTTTCTGAATATTGTGTAACAAAATAAAATTTGTCACTGTCTTTCTCTGTAGGGATGTAGTGTGATGTTAAATTCAATTAGGACATACAGTAAGGGGGGATGTTGTCACATAACTTGATTTCTAACCCCTTCCAAAGTTTGTAGTCTTGGAGAGGGCTTTCCAATCAAATAAGCATCAGGCTCAGGTAGTCTGTGTTCATGGGTTCCAGGCTGCATGTGTCTATAATCAAGGAGGTAACTCAGTGCTTTGCACTTACAAATTTAGACATCATTTTTCTTCTAGGTAGCACCACAATAATTCTCTTTCTGGATCACTTCGAAGGAATTTAGTCTAATGTTTAGTCACAGGCTGGCTCAGCATCAGGGTGAGCCTGAGATTCTGGAAACCAGTGGAGACAATGGCTGGCACCAGATGGTGAAGAAAAAACTTGTGAATAATACTGCAGCAAGGAAACTGGAGTGAAAGAGATCAGGGGAGTTCACAGTAACTATATTTTGGTGTGTTTTTGACCTTTACCTGTGGGTTTGCATTGCATCCGAAAAGCCTTCTCTATTTTTATTGCTTTTCACCACAAGCAGATGCTGAGCGCAGATGAGCTCTGTCTCTGGGGTGCTGGGCTCAGGCTGAGAGGAGAGAGAATGTGGTGCCTTTGGGCAGAGCTGGCATGTGTTGTGCGGAAGGGAGGCCAAGAAAGCATGGCCCTGGGCAGAAGGTCATGCAAACAGGCTGGTATTTAAAGCTCTGAGTAAAGTCTGCACACAGTCCTGCCTCAGATGATTTGCAAATTACCATTTGGGGCTGAAAGCAGGAGTAGTGGGTGTTTGTACAAACACAAAGTTAGTCACTTTTTCTTCATAATACCCTTCTGAAGAAGAGACTATATAGGATTTCCAGCCTATAAACAGCGAGGTGGAAGCAGTGAGGTTACAGTGCACAGGGTGGGAGGGCTGGAGTTACAACCCATCCCTTCTGCTTCCAGCCTTGAGCTTAGACCTGCAGAGCTTGCTGCTGCCCTCTTCATTTCCTGTTGTCTTTGCTCCACCACTTCCACCTGGAAAATGGTGAAAATTCTGTAAATTCAGTCCAATGGGTCTTTCGTATTTTCTACATTTATTATGCTGTATATTCATTCGATTAGTGCCAGATTTACTTTTGATTGTGATACAGCATTCAACTCAGCACAGCATTTCTTTTTTTTTTGAGGTGTTTTAGTCTTTTTAAAAATCAAAATGATTTTTTTGTAATAGCACTTTGCAAAAAAAAACATTTTCAAGTAACATATAATTATGCTCTACAGTTGTCAAACAGAACAGTGGCTAAGTGCCTGTTCAATAACATGCAGCGGCAATGCTGTATCAGGTACTAACTCTGCTTACCTTTTAGCTGCAGTGTAATTATTGGTATTTTAGGCAAAGTACTGTCTTTCTGTCTTTATTCCCATGTGAAAGTGCTGTTGTAGACTGAGGAAGCATTCTTATATCATAATGCTTCTCAAAGTTCATAGGCATGTGAGTGAAAATGAACATGTCAATCACCTTGGAAAGCAAGTGGAAAATTACCCATTCTCTCTAAAATCAGTAGTTTAAAAAAATTATACTAGTATGTAAGAGGCGCCTGACCTTTGTGTGCTCTGAAAAATTCTGAAAATATATTATTTTTTCCCACTTACTTAATACAGTAAAAGGAGGGCCATAAAAAATGGTGTTTGAGTGTTGCAGGGAATAGAATTTAATAAATTGCTTGATTTGATAAATGGCTGTTAGTATTCCGTTCAAAACATTTTTCAGGGCACCCTAAATTAAATATTCAAAAATTTTAAAGGACTATGTTTAAGCCTGGAAAAACTGCATTGGAAGAGCTAATTCATCTCCGAAGTTCATGATGTCAAAGTGTGTGTGTTTTTTTTTAAATGGTGTCCTGAAACCTGGATGCACCGAGAAGGCTTAGCAAGGAAAGCTGTACATGTAAGTGTCTGTGAATCTTAATGTGTTTCTATGGGTATCAGCTTCCCTCTTGCTTCATCAGAATAAGACTATGGGGATTTGGGACTGCAGCACTATCCTCAGACAGTACACGTACTTCACTTGCAGTCTGCAAACCATTAATAGGCAAGACTAAAAAGATATCTGACCTTGACTACCTTATTGCACAAGAGCAGAGATGAGGATACACGGGGTAATATGATATTAAACCAAAATACTCCATAGAAGTATAGGGAAAATGTTGTGAATATTTATTAGAATTTCAAACTGTTATCATACAAAGTGTTTCTTTACTAAGTATCTCAGTGAGGGCATAATTGCAAAATGATGTCTTTTCTATGTTCGAATACTTGTATTCATGTCAAAAAGATGGTAACTGCAGAGGGACAAGAATGCTGGCTGGTTTTGGTTGATTGTTGTTTGTTCACTGTTGTTATGCTTGAATCTCTGAGGAAGTCTGTCTGGGGAGAAGAACAGCATTGTGTGAAAGGTAACCAGTCACATGCCACACCAAGATTAACAACTTATGGATTACCTGAAACTGAAATTTCTTTATATATTGAATTTGTCCTTCTATTCTGAAGAATAACTGACACTTTCATACAAGAGAGGTTTGTTTGTGAAGAGGATAATGGCTAAATGTGTTAGATTGATTCATAGTGAATCATTCGAAACAACCCTGCCTGGATTTCCTTACATTGCCTTCCCCTTCTCCTTTTCTCCTTCTCCTTCTCCTTCTCCTTCTCCTTCTCCTTCTCCTTCTCCTTCTCCTTCTCCTTCTCCTTCTCCTTTTCTCCTTCTCCTTCTCTTTCGAATAGATGGAAAAGAAGGTTTGTCATCTTTAATATAGCTGGAAGAAAACAGTTATCTTCTGCTGAGGAGGGGGAATGAGAGAGCAGTGTGGTGGTTCTTGGCTCCCTGCTGGTGTGGAGCCAGCACAGTGTCTCATTGCTGTGGGTTACCATCAGGGTACTTTGGTTTTTCATGTGCCTACCAGTGGGAACGTAGTCAGCTGAGGAGTCAGGTAAAGGCTGAACAATGGCTTTGAAGCCCCAGGTGTTGGATTTTAAATGTTTAAGTATTTGAAGGTCTGAACAGAGGTCATGGCGTTACTGTACGGGAAGAAAAGACACCACATATTTCTCAGAACTAGAGACTGTAGTTTTCTTGGCCAAAGCTTGATTTCTTGCTGATCATGCAGCAGCTGCCTCCCTTGCTATCCGGCATCCTGAAATGGACAATATTGTCTGAGAACCTGTGAATTCCTACCAAAACAGGTACTACTGTATAGATTTAGTAAAATGTGGTGAATATTCCAGATCAGAATATGAGTTAGAGACCTACTGGAGAGTTGCAAGCAAATTTTTTTTGGTGTTAATTCTTCTAGCTCCAAACACAAGGTAAAATCAGAAGCTGACTAAACTAGAAACAGAGCTTTTCGTACTGAGTCAGATGATACCTGGTGGCAGGGTGTCTCTGTGTGGGATGAGCAAACACTGTCTCTCAGGCTTCAGTTTGCATAATTAGATTGGATATCACCAAGTGACTAGCATCCACAGCCTGGACGGGATAAGAATAAGAGACTATAAAATCAGAGAGAATTAATAGGAAAAGTTCCAGATGATTCTTCCTCCCCGACAGCTCACAAGGCGGTTGCTACAAGAGGTCCTGCAGTCTTGCAACCCACACTAAATAAATATGGGCATCTCTTGAGTTTTTCACACCTATGGTGCATGCAGCGCAAACTTCCCTAGTAGGAATCACCCCTAACTTCAGCTCAGCTTCCGTTTTCCCTGAGGAGTGTTGAAAACTTCCAAAAAACCTATGTCTTTCTGGGAGCTGTTTTCATGCAGAAGGAGAGCAGAGTCACACTCAAACCTTTGCCATCAATGCCTTCTTCCTTCCCTCTGCCCCTGCCACTCTAATAACTGAATTATTTTACTCCTCACCTTGGGGGAAACAAGCATTTGGCACCAGAAAGGCAAAGTGTTCCCAGAGTACCATCAGTTGGCTCTGAGGCTGAAGTGCAATGGGCAACAGAAGACTGAACAACATGGGGAGACTGGACAAGAGGTCTTCTGCTCCACAGCCCTGATCTGAGGCTTACTCAGTTCTGCAGAAACAGACTGACACAGGAAGGAGCAGAATGTTTTCTCTGGCAGTCTCCCCTGAAGTATTAAGAGCCATCAAAGGCAAGTCAGTGGGGTTCTAGACTCCATTTCCCAGTGGTATTCTACTCAATCATGAGCTTAATTTTAAAAGTATGATAATAAAGTGTTATATCTGTGCAATGACATCTTTCACTTCTTTAAGCCCTTTGAATACAGCCTCTTCAGGCAACTTCAGTAGCATTGGTCCGAAGTGAAACATAAAGTAAAATCAGACACCTCAGAAACAGAAAGGTAAGTCATTTAAGCGCTAAGTGAGGCATAATTCTGAGTTTGGACTGACAAGTTCCCATACCTGGCATATCGATTCTTTCAATAGGTGATTCAAAGATGAAGAAGGCCATGACCTCAGGCTGTTTAAAAATCAGTGGTGAAGCAGTTGAGCAGGCATACTGTTTAGTTCTTGAGCTTTTATGTAATGAATGATTAATTGAAATATATACATAGCCAATAATCTTAGTTTCAAACTATTTTAACAGCTGCTCTGTATTTTTGTCTTCTCCTAAGGCATTGCTTATTGGACACATCTGATTTTTGTTTCCTGAGGCTTGAAAATAGGCTCTTTATATTATAATTGTTCTGATAAGAAGAGACCTGAAACTTCTGCCACCAAACACAGTGCTGAAACTCCTAAGTATTTCAGGGCCAGGGCTTTGGGGTAACTGTCAATGTGGTGACGGTAGTGTAAAGTGTCAGTGTGCATCCATAGCTGTAGACTCAGGCCCTGGAGGGACTGAAGTGGCTCTGTCGGAGAGTTATCCAAAGAAGAAAAGCATGCATTATTTATCTGCTAGAGTGGTACTGGGAGGAATTACAGTAAGGGTGTATAGTGCCTGAAATACATCCTTAGTGCCTAATCTTAAATTAAATTGTACTTGCACCTGCCCCATTTGAGGAGCCAAATTTTGACCACAGTTTGATAGCAGAAGAACATCCCTATTGACCTGACAAGCCATTTTTCTTTCCTTCAGATTGCAAACTCAAGATCTCTTGCTGTGGTGATGCAACAAGCATGCAGTCTTAGAACATGTATTGTGGGGAGATTAGACATCTTCAGTGTGTCTTTTTCCGTGTACCAGATCTTGGATAAAATCTTTGGCTTCACCTTCACAGCGTCCCTTAGAAATCTGGACTTAAGCTGGTCTGAAAGGTTGCCTGAGCATAAACGATGGAACGTGGTTGGGAACACTGCTCCTCTAGCACATCAGTGTCTGCTAAGCAGGCAGCTCCTTTGCTAGCTTTCTCCATGTCCTCATCTAAGGTCCACTATGTGCCCTATATGCTCAATTAATTATTATGTTAGGCACACAGTTGTGCTTTCTGCCTGCAGCGGAGGCGAACAAACAATGACCAGCATGTCGTAGCAGAAGGGACTTTGGCATTCTGGGAACGAGAAAGCTGCAAGGATTTCTGCAGAAGAGAACAAGTGGCTGATCACTGCTCTCAAATCCCTCCAAGCTTTGTGCATCCATTTGCCGAGGTTACGATGATGGGGCTGGCCCATTAAGAAAGGCTTTCAGAAATGTCAGTCAGCTTTGTTTAACAAACAGAGCTTACTGGCAAATCTCATGGCATAATAGAATGGGAGGAGAGTGAATATGACCTACGTGAATGTTTTTTGGTCTGAAAACTGGGATGAATAACAGCAGTACAGAGAGTGTTCGTGAAACAGAGGACTTACTCTACTCCAAACAATACAACCAACTTACTTGGCATCGAAATAACAGTGACAGCTCCAGCTGGTGTCTGGAGTTCAAATGCCCTTAAGACTGATCCCAGAAGCAACAGCCAAGAGATCTGCCCTATATGAAAGCCTAGCGAGCACTTGGGCTTGGCTGGCTTAACACAGAGCTTGTTCCAGCTAGAGATGGATGGAGCTCTGCGTTTTGCTCTGCAGGTTTTATGTACTATATTGTACTATAATGGTATTATGTACAATACCATTTTGTATCCTGAGATTTAGGATGCAGGCCCATAGATGAAGATAGATATTTTTTTCTGCAACTTTTTGGGCAATAGCAGTTTTCATGCTTGAGACTTGTCTTTCGCTGAAGTGTGGATGAGACCTTCCAGCTATTTCTTTAGCAACAGCTGCACAGTTCATGTCAATCGACACTCTGTGTTGCAGGCTCTCTAGTGGATGTTGCCTGACAGATTTTATCCAGCTGACTGAGGATGTGATAAAAGATGTTTACCCCACATAGGGGTAAATACAGGAGCCTGAAGGAAAGCAGAAAGAGAAAATAAACCCTTCTTTTTTCTCCCTCTTTATGCTTGGATGCAGTAAGAAAGAAAATGGATAGGTAACAACATCTGTCACAGAGATGAGGAACAGCTTGTGTCCTTATGGACTTCCTACTCTGGCCCAGTGCAGGCTGCCGCACTGAAACCAGGCTGGCTTGGGTCCGATGCTCTCCCCGCAGTCTCTGTACTGCCTGGCAGCCTGTGTGTTAGTGCTCCTTTTTAGTTCTCAGTGATTACTTTGGAGAAATGAATCATTAATTAGAAAACTGACTCGCTGCCTAACTTGGTTTACATTTACACATAGGTGCATCTCTTTGGGGCCAGATTTTCATTTTATGAACACATACAAAACCACACAAATATTTTTCCCTCTTATTCATGCTAACAACACAATATTATTTTCTCTTTTATTCTTTGTCCATCCTTTACCCCTCTGTTGTTTGACAGTCCCAATATACAGAATAAATAAAAATAACAGGTCCAACAAAAGCATGGGCACAGAGGCAGTGATGTCTGGCTGTCAGTGGTGGTAAAATGGTGACAGCAAAGGGAAGCCAATGTCCTACTGCCAGCCTAGCCAAGGTTGGAGCCTTGGAGAGGCAGGTTTGCTGTTAGAGCAGACATGAGGGTAAAGGAGACAGAGGATACTGCTAGGGAAAAGGGATCTGTACCTCCAGGATGAGGTTTTCAGTTGATGAGAGAAGGATCCCTCCCCTCTTCCAGTCTTACCCTGAAAACTCACTAAGCCACCTTGCTTCAACCTGGCTCTGCTCTGCCACCCTGTTACTCTGTTCCAATTAGTTTTATACGTGCTGCTGAGAAGCCACGAGCCAGCTTTTGGAAATAAGATCATCTAACTACATGCCTTGTTATGGCTTTTGATCTTCAATAAAAATGTCTCCACATTAAGAGCTTAGTCCTGCTCATCCCAAAGCTGTGGTGAGAGATCCTTGGCATTGCCCACAGGACGTGGTCTGCATCTCAGATGTCTAATACCATATCCATTAAAGAACAGGAAAAAGCAAATTTAACTCACCACTGCACTGTATTAACAAGCTATTAAAGATTGTGTCTTCCTTTACTTTTGTTGCTAAAGTATTAATGTAATGCAGGTATGACCTAATGGAAAGAAGATCAAATCCTATGAATTCTCAAAATCGTCTTGGGTGATGGCTTTGCTGGTGAAGAGTTACTCTGATCTACGGCTTTGTAGTCATTTTTCTGGCTCCTGCAGTACAGAATGCATTTTAAATTTCTACCACAAATACACAAATAAAAATATTTATAGTGCCTATGGAAGATTAATCATTTCAGATATTTACTAAAAAACAAAAGCCATGCAAATCTTCTTCTAAAGTGAATAAATTTATACCCTCTACTTTTTAAATAGTAAGCAGCATCACCGGGAATTTGGGTGTTTAATATTCTATGTTCATAGAAATCAGCCAACACATAAAAAATGTCACTGCACAACCAAACACCAATACATATTTTTAAGGCTGCTCAGGTTTTTGATGTGATAAATCAGTTTGATTTTGAGAGTTTGTTATAGTAGTAGGATGTTTTCCACAGAGTTTGTTCCAGTTCCACATTTAGTTGGAACTTCAGCTCAGAACATAAATTGACTAAGGTCTTCCTGAGTCTGGATGTTCTCAGAAAGTACCAACGTTTCGAATAAAGGATGGAGGCATCTCCACACATTTGTCTGAGAAAAACACAGCCAGTTGGAATCTCAGAAGAAATATGCACAGTTGTGCATGTGGGATATTTTAAGATATCTGCAATGTCACATTATATGAGAGCTACTTTTGCACCTCTGATTATTGTTATGGAAACATGTCCTGAATTCCACCTGTTGTGGAAGAAATATCTGTGAAATCATGGAGTATGAAGACGGTGCTGAATTACCATTGTAAATGCTATACATGTGTATATATAGATATATATGGCTGGGGCTGTACAACTGAGAAAACACTGAATGCAAACTTCCACTATAAAAGAACATAGGTAACACATTCTGTTAGTCCACATTAATTCTATCTTTTTTGAGATGGTTCTTTAAAGACTTAAGACTATTAAAAACAAAGCAACCATGTTAAAGGACTTTAGGTTTCATCTCATTGCAGGCCTTGCCATTTCTTGTAGATCTTTTGGCGAATAAAATGATAGAAATGTTCCAACTGTTTTGAACCTGATTTCATTGTATGGTCTCTATGTTCCTAAGATAGACTTGTACTCTGTGAGTTGTTCTGAATGTCAGAGACAAATAATTAAATAATCTTTCTTTCTTTCTTTTTTTTTTTTTTTTTTTTTTACTGAGGAGGTTTTCATATTGCTCAAAATAAGAAGAAGGAACCAGAGCTTCTTTATCCAGATGGCCTACAGCAAGCAGAAAGCTCTCCTGACATTTACTGCCCGTTACTTACAGTCTATCTCATCTGTTTCAAGACATTGCCCTCCCTGTTGCTCCCTGATGCATTTGGGCTTTTTCATATAACAGAGGTGCTATTGATAACCATTTATTTTGGCCTTGGAGGGCCAAATATTGCCAAATTATCAATCCAACTATGACTCTTGAGGGGAAAGAAGTTTTTTTTTTTTTGAAGTAAAATCAAAACTCAGCCTTCTAAAGATAACTGTGCTTTCATTTCAAGGACAACAGGTATATATTGTCATTTCATCAGCAACTTCTTCTCTTTTTAATATTTGCTAACAGGCTGAAAAAACTCCAATCACTGTCAGAAAATACCTATGAGAATTTGTGATTTTGGCTACAATTATGACAACTCCATGTGGGTAATTGAATTAATTAGAAAATATGTGCTCATTAAAACACTACATCAATCTGTCTTGACACTGATCGTGTTTGAGTTTGTATATTTAATCCTGGATGAGGGAAATGATAACCGTGGAATGCCATTAAGAGAAGCTGGTATAGAGATGTCTTAGGGTACAGAAGTGGCCAGGGATGGACACAGGGCATGAATGGAAGAGCCCAAAATCCTGCTAGGCTCTACTCAAATTATTACCCGCCCCAAAATGTACCATATGTGTGTTTTCTGAGGCAGGAAATATTTTGGGTAAGTGGAAGCTGTGTGAGAGCCTTCGCAGCTGGAAATGTTCTCATGACCTTTGACATAAACAGCACTTTCTACGTAGGTATTTCATTGCTTAGCAAACCAGCAATATTCATGTAGGCAGGCAGATGAATAACAACGATTTCCTTTCTAGTCCTTTAAAATTTCCTTTCTACCTTAGGAACTTTCATCAAAGTGAGTGAATCTCTGAGGCTGTTGCTGGTGTTGTTTGTGGTTGGGCTGACCAGGGAAACCACAGCCATCAA
>VXAV01006422.1:52485-62904 GCA_013399715.1 Alectura lathami | reverse complement strand
GCTATAGCTGCCCAGGCTCTGAAAGCTGGACTTCTGTGTGGCAGACTACATGCAGATATAACACTGAGACAGTCAGCAGCACACCTGCAAACATGTTACCTTAAATTTTTGGAATAGCAGCTCCAGCACTGGGCTCCCTTCATCTGATAAGGCACTCAAGAAAGAGCTATAAGAAGTGGAGATCCTCCTCTGCACTAAAAGTGCAGTTTGGAAGACTCCATGTTTATTCTTACTTTTCATTAACAATGGGAGTCTGCAGAAAAGTAAAGGGACACCTATAACATGTCTCAGGTGTGGCGCAAGCTGGCTGTTTGTTTACTGCTGATGTTGGGCATTGGGATATATGTAGTCAGTAAGGTCCCTGGGGTCGTGGTGAACGTTCTTTAGAGAGGGACAGCTTCCTACGTGTTTGCTGGATTTGGAATACACAACCAGCAACAAAATTTCATCAAATCAAATAGAAACAAGAATTAAAACACAGGTTCAGGAAGTATTGGTTTGGAGAAGAGCAATTCAGCACGTAGCTGAATCTCTGGGCAAGAACTGAAGCTTATTGCCTGAAAATGACCTGGTAGACTTTTTGGAATTGATTATTTACCAAACTGCACTGGTTATTCTTTCTTCATCAAGGGCTTTGATATTGAAAGTCAGCACATAACCCTTGTGCATGCACACGCACACGCACACAGGCAAACCCATTTCTGTGATGTAGTGAAGATGTTTGCCAATCCTTGCAAAAAGTTGCTCTGAGCAACTTGTTACACCTGTCAAGTGAACTATTGCGAACACCCTCTCCCTTACCAAGGTAATACAGCCTGGCTTCTGATGCCAATATGTAATTCCCCACTCAAATGTTTTTTTTTTTTTTTTAATTATTTCTCAGAGGTGCCATAGAGAAGAACAGCAAGGACAGCATCAACAACTTTGCCAAAGCCATAGATGAAATAATGAAGAGAATGCAAAAATTTCTTTCAGAGTTCTTGAAAACTGAAGAGGCACATCTTTGAAAAGGCCTAACAACTGATTTCTGTGTTAAAATCAAAGCATATTTTCAATTATCTCTACTCCTTATTGAAATTTCAGCCTAAAAGTAATCATATGCTGAACTTGCCACTGAGACTAATGATGGCTTTGACATGCAAAAGTACAACACTACACAGCCAGTAAAAATCCAGCCCAACGCCATATATTCTTCCTCTCATGATTTTAAATACTAGTGACAATGAAACTATGGCTTAAAATCTCCTGAGGCTGGATCTAGGCTTTGCTAGACCTATTCTATGGCCTATTTCACAATGACTTTAGAGATGCCACATAGGGAGGCAGTGGGCAAGACACTCTTACGCAGTATACAAAGACTGTAGGGAGCTATGTTCTGTTGCTATCAAGCTAGTAGTTCGAGTGAACTACAGACACAGAAGTAGGAACTGAGGAATTCATTTTTTAAAAAAAGATGTATGAAATGAAATACGTTCATCATATCAGTGTAAATTCATTTGAAAAGCTGGAACAAATTGCACTGTAATTATTGTTAAAAAACCAACAACAAACAGTAAGTATATAGTCAAATGCTAAATCATACTGGAAAATATTGACTATATTGCTTGGACCAAGCTTGGCAGGATGGAGAATCATAGAATCATAAAGTGACTTGTGTTGGAAGTGGCCTTAAAGATCATTTCATTCCAACCCCTCTGCCATGGGAAGAGTTGCCCATGGACAGGGAAAATTCTGTGTCCTCAAATAGAAGAAAAAATCATGATAGTTTTAACTCTATACCCTGCAAAGTTGCAGTTATACTTCCATATACTTCATTTTAAATAAATAAACAAATATTGAAACATGTACAAGGGCAGGGGGAGGTGATCTAAGCTTAAATTATGTCAATATATATATTATACCTATATTGTGTCTGTCATACAATATAATACAACACAGAAAAACAATATTGTGCCCCAAACTATCTCATATAAGATCCTCTTCTTATTAAGTGTTATTTTGCCCCTACATTGAAATGACAAAGAAAAACACCTGATTTCTTAAAATCAATGAAGCTGTGTCATCTACTTGCCCAGCACCACCATAAGCATCCGTGTCTATGTGCGTTCAAGTGATGTATTATTGGAAAAGTGCTGTCAGAAGACAATGTTTGCTGGAGCAGAGATGAGAAGTTTTAGGAATATGAAATCACAGCAGACATTCCAGTTATCCCATTAAGATGAGATGTGACCTTTAAACGGAAGAGTGATACTTTGGAGGCTGACATTTGATTTCCCAGTATGCTCCCAGACTGTTGCAATTTGCTACAAAACAATGAGTAGCATTTATCTGAGGCTAAAAATTTCTTTTGGAAGTGCAAAATACTTTGTGAAAACAGCAATTGCGTTTTATGAGTTACCAGGCAGTCTTTCAATGTGCTAGAGAAATTATCAGAAAAGGAACTAGAGTGGGTTTATAAATATTGCATGAGAGACACTTTATAAAGAAACAAAAAAATCCTATGGTTCCAGACATATTACTCCTTTTATTAAAGCAGTATTTATTCATACATTAAAAAATCCCATTGAAATATTGAAGGGTTATGTTAAAACTGAGAAAGATGAAACGAGCTGTTTCAGCTCTATCTGCAATGTCCTTCTCCTCATCACTGCAGCTCATACACACAGGGCTGTGAATGCTGCTCTCCTCATAGATGTGGCTCTTAGTGTTACTGGAAATCTTTATAAATACTCTGCTGGGCCTCTGCTCAGGAAATAAATGTTACTTCTAGGGCACATTGCTTCCTACAAGTGAAGGATGCACACAGCTCAAGGTGCAGCAGCCGGCTGCCTGTTTTACTTCATCAGGCTTTCCCGCTGTGCGTTCTGGGCATGGCAGCCCCCTGGTGACACCTCCACAGGTTTTCCTTTGCCACTCCAAGGCACCGGTCCTGGTTTGAGATATCCATCAAGCACCTGGACTCTGCCAGGCCAGCTCACAAGACAGAGTAGAATCATAGAACAGAGCGTGTTGAGAAAGATCTTCAAGATCACCAAGTCCAACCATCAACCTGACCTACCAAGTCCTGTCGCTGCACCATGTCCCTTAGTGCCACATCCATGCATCTGTTATATATCTCCGGGTCTGGGGAGTCCACCACAGCCCTGTGCAGCCCTTCCCAATGCTTGACAGCCCTCTCCATGCAGAAATTCTTCCTGATATCCAATCTAAACCTCCCCTGGTGCACCTTGAGGCCATTGCCTTGCATTCTACCACTTATCACCTGAGAAGAGACCAACACCTTCCTTGCAGCAAAAGAGCAGGGTGAGAAATTACCTTCTCAGTGCTTGTCTTGTACTGAGAATGGAATTGAACTGAAGTGCTGCCTTGTGGACAGCAGCAGCAATGGTGGAAGAAAAGTAGTTTCAAATATAATTGTCTATTTTTCTTTGATCTAAACATTAATTTTGCCTGAAATAAATAATTGTTTCACGTTACAGGCTGATTAAACATTTCTTATTGCCTTTTGTTTTTTTTTAATCTTCTGAAACAGAATAATTTATTTATTTATTTATTTATTTATTTATTGACTTCTTTTAAGAAATTAAATACAGA
The DNA here is from genome assembly GCA_013399715.1 of Alectura lathami. Lineage (NCBI taxonomy): Eukaryota > Metazoa > Chordata > Aves > Galliformes > Megapodiidae > Alectura > Alectura lathami. The sequence goes on along the minus strand of VXAV01006422.1, from coordinate 59,310 downwards.
AGTTAAAATGTTTGTTCCCAGTTCGCATTATTGTTCATTTTTTGACTGAGCATGCTCTAGATGATCCATGTCACCTCATTTATGAGAAACAGCAAGGGCTGTGTTTTAACCCATGCTCCTCAAATCATCTCTGGGAACTGCAAGGTAATCCCCTCTGCTTGGAGTTCCTATCCTATTCTCTCCTATGTGTTTCCACTAGCTCTCTCCCAGTGATGAGGAGCTGATGCTCTGCCCTCACTGCCCAAGCATGAAACTGCCCAGTGCTGGCGTTCGTTACCACCCTAACGCCTGATTGTGAAGGCTCCTCTGGGCACAGGGACACCACAGATAGGTTTGCACTTTTGCAGGACGTGGGTGCATGGTGACATTCACACCGAAGAGGTGATTGGCAGCTAAACTTGTGCTCACTCGTTTTTTGTTGGATGCTACATGGCACCAAATGGTGAGCAGCAACCTGCCGACACTGAGTAATGTGCTGATGTCCTCACCAAATACCCAAATGTATGTGTGCTACAGACTCCCTCTCTTCATTCTGATTACTTCAATTATTTTAAACATTAGTTCTCCGATACATTTTTCACACTTTGCAGTGGACTTCTGTGATGGCCAAGGGAGAAACAAAGATTACTGTGACCATGGGTAAACCCACGCTTGGACTCAATAGGAGCTGGTGGCCATTGGTGTGTGTAGCACCTATAAAGACCACAGGAAAACAAAAAGGGTCTGCAGCATCACAGAATGGTTTGGATTTGAAGGGACATTTGGAGATTTCCATTTGGGAAGCCAGAAATCTGGCAGAATTCAAAGAAGAAATATAAATTTTAATCACTAGTATTTTACATTTTTGTCTTGCAGGGTGTTAAACAGGCAGCAACACTGTTTCTGTTGTTTTTCATAATTGGTTTGTATGGGTTTTTCCAGCTTTATCCACTGAGACCTTGAAAATGTAAGAGGTCTGTCAGTATTGAGTGGACTAGCATGTCACACCTTCTCAGGTCATTAGTACCTTCAGGATTTTGACAGTCAGGATTATTCTGTAATTATTTTCCATCTGTACATGGTTGTTAAATGCTATTTTCCAATATGAAATATTTCTCAAAATGTTTCTTGTCTGTTTTGTTAGCAATAATAGACTATTTTCCCAAACAAACAGGACAGCTTCAGTGTCTCTGAAATTATTATGAAGGTAATTATATTAGTTCCACTAGTGCCAAAGAGTTTTGTTTGTTTGTTTGTTTGTTTGTTTTTATGTCCAATCCAGTTATTCATTTTCTTCAATAATTTACAATTTGATTGTTGCCATGGCACCACATTCCTTTGTACCTAGCAATAATGATACTACAGACAGAAGATGGCCAGAGAATAAACAATAACACCTAAAATCTGAAGCTGGGTCTAAAAAGAGTCTTGGAAGAAAAAAACAAAGTTCTGCCAGGCCAGACTGCCAGGGAGATGAGGCCAAAAGCTGGAGGCAGGGCTTCCCTTCACCGAGTCCTTTTGCTGTCTCCAAAGACAATGTGTTTAGGGGATGCTTAAATGACTTGATCCAGTTTAGACAAAAAACAGACAGCTTATTGTGAATCTCCTCTTTTCCCTTTGTACTTTGAGGCTAGCAAAGAAGTCGGTACTCCCCTCAGTCCCCTACCCTCCCACTTTTTTAAACTGAAAAACAATTTTTTCCATTTTCTCAGGATAAAGTGTTAAATGATCTGCTATTAACTTCTTGCCCTTCTCTTCATTATTATTACCTTCAGTCCTAACTCTTCGTTATAATAATTAAAAGAAGACGACCACAGATTCAGTCTTGTAATGACTCTCCTCTACAGAGTGAAACATTGTGCATTATTTGCACTACAAAACAACAACAACAACAAACAACATAAACTTTTAACTCCTAGACAAAGCCACCTGACATCAAGGCCATTTCTTTCACAAATGGGAAAAGAAAACTCTTTAAATTTTATTTGAATCCTTAAATAAAAATGATTGCACATCTTACACAATGTCGATGGACAATCAGTAAGCTCCTGTGCAGAAGAAGTGATACAAGCTGATGACTTTTTTTCCAGTAGAGGGCACTGCAGAGATACAACCAAATCGCTGCTCACTGCCATGGCTCTCTGAATTGGAAGCACGACTATTGCACAGCAATGCCTGTTCTCTGAGGGTTTATAATCTGAATATGTGTTACAGAAGTCTGCATGTTTTTATTTAGATGCAATGTTACATTACTCTTTTGCAAGGTTTTAACTAAACTAAACTAAACTAAACTAAACTAGAGTGTTAAACTATTTCATCTTTGGTTTCTTCAGTCCTAGCTTTACTAAATACTTAATAAGTGTTATGGACAGACACGGCACAAGAACGCGTTAATTTAGATGTGTCTGGCCAACACAGGACACTAGTTTGTCTCTGTTCAATGAACCAGTTTGTATTACATTTCTGTAAATACAATAGCAACAATTTTTTTTTTTTTTTGCTTGAAATTATTATGGAAAAATGTTGTATTACCTAAAATAATCAGAATATTAATTTTACTTTGACACTGATTAAACAAATATACATTAGGGAAAGTTCAGTCACTTTCTTTAGGACAGAAGACCAGAGAGAAAGGGAGTTGGAAAAGTCTGTTGAAAGTATCCAGCCTATCGCTTATAACTAGTCCTCATTTATTTGTTAAATGTGTAACTGCCACTCTCAGCTGCTATATTTTTGTAGCTGCATTAATGATAGGTTTTGACATCAAATTACAAATTCTGGTCAGATTTGACTTGAGATTTCAGCCTAGTCACCACCATGACTTTCCTGATGGTGATTACTTGTTAATTTGGTACAGGACAGTACCAGAAACAAAACAACTTTGACTTTAAATGCTTCTATTCCAGCCAGTGGTATGTCCCTTACACAGTTAACTTTGCATGCAACTTTTGGCAAACACTTTCCCACTTGCCAGAGATTTTTTATGCAAGGAGGTTTTAGGCCAAACCTTCTTTCTCCACCCTTTGCCCCAGAGGATTGACTTTAACCTTGGACCTGGAGATACCCCTGCTTGGCCCAAATGGCTACAGGGCAGGGAATAACAGCTACCAAGAAGGGTGCTTCACTCACAGTGTGAAATGAAGATTGATCTGGCTAAGCACAAACAAGTCCCTCTTGATGAGTTATTGCAGAAGGTGATCACTCAAGGTAAGCACAATTTCTCCTCCACCCATTTCCTTTTCCAGGGGATAGGCAACGAGCATAATCAATTAGGCATTTCTTGCTTTGCTTTGCAAAAACAGCCAACGCTGTGGGCATAAACAAACAGCTTCTGTCTTGAAAGATCCTTCTATTCTGGAAACATTCTCTATAGTTAGCATGAAGAATATCACAGGGATCAGCAATTCTGCTCATTTTCAATTGTGACCAGTGTTTTTACTTCACTGATCCAGCTGTAACTTAACCAAAGAGGGTTTGGGGTTCCAAATAAAAATGGGTGCAAGGCAATACACCATAATGTATCTTCCTCCTGCCCTCCCTCCGCCCATGGAGATACCCTGACTTCCCCATAGTACTCTTTTCTCCGCCCCGTAGTACTCTTTACTTCCCAGTGTTTTCCACCTCCACACTTTTTGCTCCTTCCACGTGGCCTGTTGCCACCACGGTATCTCCAATGCTGCCATGTCCTAAGCAGCCTTCCCCGAGGTCTCCAAGGCCATCCTCCCAGCTGATCCAATGTTTCTTGTAATGTCTTCCAGCAAAATTGCCATAGTTTCCCTGACATTTGCTATTTATCTTACAATACCTCAACATACCCTGTGCTGCCCAGTGTTGCCCAACTGCAGCCCCATGCTCCTCCGTGTTCTCACTACAGTGTGATCAGTTTCTCTGTTCCTTCTTGAACATCGTTGGCTGCTGATGAGAACTGCTAACTCTTTATAATCAGTGACTCTCCAGAGGACACGCACATGTTCTTGGACTTGTCCAGCTGGCTGCCAGCACAGTTGTTAGGCATATTTTCTTCTTCCCACTGGCCAGGAAGCCCTGCATGCTGGCTGGAAATCACCTGTGCTCTGCCTGACACCCCTGGCAGGCCAGAAAATGTGCACATGGAGCCTTTCCCTCAGAGCTCACTTGGCAGCAACTAGGGATGAGTTCAGGCTGAATGGGTTTACCACAAAAATACCCTCTCAATGTGCAACAGAAATATGGGAAGATCATACTATCTCTCTGTTGATGAGTATTCTAATAATAATTGTGTTCACTTAACAATCAGTATTTGCATTACTGGTGGATAATGTTGACCTGCTAGCTAAACACGGTAACAGTGAGTATTACAGTATAATTCTATTAATAACCATTTACCATCTTTATTCCATGGGACAGGCCGCCTGGTTGTTTTCCCCCACCTGCAATAACTTGTGCCCAGCTTACAATCTGAAGTCCTGCTGCATAGCAAGGCTTGGTTTGGGGTGAGTTTCTGTGATGGTGAGCCATCCTTCTTGCTGCTCCTCCTATGGACTGCTCCAGTGTGAGCTCCTTTCCCTTGCTCTCTTCAGGCATGCTTGCCCCTTGTTCCCGGTTGCCCCCAGTAGCCCTGTGCATACCACCCCATGCTTTGCCTGATGGCCTCTGCCATAGCTTTGCTGCAAGTCCCTGCTGGCCTCACTGCAGGACTCGCAGGGAAGGAAGTGCAGTCTTTCAGGCCAAAAAAGACACTGAAAACATCAATTCGTTGCATCTTACATAAGAAAGTCTTCCACAGAACATTCCCACTATCCTCCTGTTTCTCAGGTAATAGCCCACATTCTGTCTTTGGGAGCTATTGCCTTAGATTAGTAGGGTCACAAAAGCTAGGGCTGTTCAGACAGGATTAATGGGCCTAGGGGCTCAGTACACTATTACACCTGACATTTTCTCCACAATCTGACTTGCTTCTAAGAGGAAAAATCAAGTCCTTGATAAAAAGGTGAAGGGGAGAGAAATAAAGATAAGTCTGATCTGATCTCATTGTCTTTAAAAACCTGCTGATGCTGAAGCCTGCAAAGCAAGGCGGAGGATGGAAGGGTGCTTGGTTAGGGCTAACATCTTCTCCCTGTGCAGCAGAGGGGAGCTGGGACAACTAGATATTTTTGGCAACTGAGACCCAACAAGGTGAGGTAACTGTTGATTTAGTCTTCCTCTGTGATCTGCCTCCAAATCAAGATGTCATTTGTGACCTTACATTTGCTTTACTGCATTAAAGCAAACCCCAAACAGTAAAAAATCACAAGCACTCTGTAAAAGAAATTTAAGGCAGGGAACAGGCCCTTTTTCACTTCTGTTTTTTTTTTTTTTTTTTCTTTTGAGTCTACACTACCACAGAAGAAAATTGCTTGAGCAGAGGTATAACTGAAACTGCAAAAGGATGAACATTTTGAATTAACTCTGCTGACCAGCCCTGTTTCAATAAAACACCAACGTGTGTTATTGGTCATCTCTCTCCAGTCCTAAGAGCTCTCTCTGGCATTTAAATGACAGATCAATCACTGCAGCTCCAGGCTAAGAAATCCTTCCTGCAATATTAAGGGCAGGTATGCTTTTGGCTCGACGTTTGTTTCAGCACGACTGCAACTTGCAATTATAAATTTAATCTTGCTGTACGAAACTGTAAGACACAATTCTGATGTGGAGATCTACATGCCACACATTTGCACTTTCCTATGAAATACCTGAATTCCTAAACAATGCAGCACTTTATTGATGTGCAAAACTGTTCGAGTGAAACATGCTTAATTTTATAGCTGTAATAGAATGGCTTATCTGCAAAGAAATAATGTATGCAACACATTTTCTCCCTTTAGGCTCATGGAATATATTTTGAACACATTTTATCTTCTTTGTCTTGATTTGTTATTTCAAACAGTTCAACCACAGTCTGCAGGCTTAGTCCTGTTTATCTAACTGGGATCTATGCCTAAACCTGAGAAGGCTACGTGTGATTTTGCTGCTGGGGATAGGTTAATCACAACTGGCCAGTGAACTGCTTTGGATTTTCTCTGTTTCTTAGGAGATCTGGACAAGCACTTCCAGCAGGAGCACTCACAATTGCTGATCTAAATCCTGATTTGCTTGTGGAATGTATTATTTTGCATTGCAATGTTATGGACATCTGTGGTTTTTAAGTTCTGTTTTATGGGTGCTGCCTGTGACGCCTGCAGACAGCCAGTTTCTAGGGCTTGTGGGCAGCTCCTTCTGGAAGGAGGCAAGGCTTAGCCCTCTTTGTCGAGAAAGCGCATTCACAAAGTCTCACCTGAACAGAGAAAGAGAAGTGAAATAATTTATTTGTTCCGAAATTCAAACAAGAGGCAACACTTTATCAAAGCGTTTTCAGGGCACATTTCCTTTTCTTGCTACTTGAGTGTCTTTTCTGAAAGTTTTTCTGATCCTGGCTCTGCTCTCGGATGCACATGCCTGCGACTACCTAACAGGACCCAGCTCACACAGTTGGGCTTGGGGACAGCTGTGTGTCGCTTGCTGTGATTGGCTGCAAATGAAATCAGAACTCCTACCTAATTCTGCAAGGAGGAGGGGTGCCCAGTAGTGCTTGTGTGCTCTGCAAGGGAATAACGCAAATGTTTTTGACAAACTAAATGAAAATAGTTTTGCCCATGACCAAAACAAATTAATTTAGTCTTTGCCAGCTAGCTCATTCACTATTCAGCTGGTGCTGTTAATTGCTACTGTTACAGAAGGTAACTTCCATGTGATTTGTGCAATGCTGCATAACAGAATAAAACCCAGCAACACCCCCACACCCCACAAGAGCTTTCTCTGTAACGCTGATCCCTGTGTAATGACATCTTC